>SJYO01038983.1:7465420-7689512 GCA_006410555.1 Capra ibex | reverse complement strand
GTAGTGAAGTACCCTTTATCTACCCCTTTGTCACCTTTGTCACAGTCTGAAATAAAACCCCCCGAGGTTTTAGTGACGTCTACCACTGACGTCGGTACTTTAATTTTCTGCGAATGAGGAACCTTCTTTTCAATACTGGTTGGATCTATCATATAAGTTTTCGTCTCTGAAATGAAACGACTGATTCCAGGCAGATCAGTTCCGATACCAAAAAGATCACCAGTACACACCTACACTCTCAACCTGACACTTCTTCCGACTCGTGGTTTCTTAACTACGAAAACTTCACACCACAACCTCTTCTGAGAACTCCCAGGGAACCTGACGTTCCTCTAGGTTGGTCAGGTAAGACTTCTCTAGTCGGGACCCTAAAGAAACCTTCCTTACCACGATTTCGACTTTGAGGTCATGAAACCGGTGGAGTACACTTCTCAACTGAGTAACCTTTTCTGAGACTACGACCCTCCCTAACCCCCGTCCTGCTCTTCCCCTGCTGTCTTCTACTCTACCGACCTACCGTAGTGCCTGAATTACCTGCACTCAGACTCACTTGAGGCCCTCAACCACTACCTGTTCCTCTGGACCGCACGACGTTAAGGTACCCCAGCGTTTATCAGTCTGTGCTGACTCGTTGACTTGACTTTGACTTTGATTAGTCATCATGACCTCATGTATCATATCATGGTATCACATCATCATAACCCTATACAGTTGGGGTCAGAAGGCCAAGGAAGGTGGGGAGTGGAAAAGGGGGAACCACAGACATACAAAGAAGAGATATAGACACAGAGATAAAGAGAATCATCGGGAAAGTGTAGAGTGAAGGAGGTACCTTTGAAGAGAGTAGTTACCTAAGACTTGACCGAGGGAAGTAGAGGAGACAGTCTGACAATTTCTACCGTGACAAATAGACTCTAAGTCTATAAGACGTAGGAACAGGACTCAACGATGAATATTACACACATTTTGGGACTCATAAAAACCGTCCACCTTTCTGGAGGTGTTTACTCTCGAGAGCACAAAAGACAAACATAGAATTAAAAGGAGAGGTCGATATAAATAACTTTTTAGAAGTCCCCGTCTCTGAACGGAGAACATAAAAAATTTCACAGGTCGGTCTCGGAAATGTACATTATTCATTTGTCGTTTTATCTATAAAATTGGTGTGATCCCGTTCCCGACGACGACGACGATTCAGCGAAGTCAGTACAGACTAAGACACGCTGGGGTATCTGCCGTCAGGTGGTCCGAGGGGACAGGGACCCTAAGAGGTCCGTTCTTGTGACCTCACCCAACGGTACTAAATTTTACTCTTTCACGTAAAATACACTTTTAAAAGGGTTCATTTTAATACTTAAAAATTTTAGCCACAATGTATGTTTGGTGACTAACTCTCAACTTTCCTTTGAGCGAAAGTAAGTAAGACGTCTCTAAAATAGTGGGTTCTGTCGAGTTCTATCTGGTCGACAGAGATGACGGTTTCCCTGTTTACAGTCAAACGGTTTATTTGACCTCGTCTTACCCTCACCACCCTTCTTATACTTGGAACTTTCCATTACGTGACCCATAAAAAAAAGACAACGTAAAATGATTTATATAAAAGTGCGGGAAAGAACTACATCCCTTAAAATTTATTCGTAAGTAAAAAAAGTAAGTGAGGAAGTAGGTGATAAGGACTACGATGTAAGATCGTAGACCTACAATGTGGACGTACGGTCCACTACTCCACCATTACTACTGGTCGTGAGTGTTGGACACCCTTTTGGTCTCATTATTTAATACTAAGTCATCCTATTTACGATGGTGTCTCCACCTTTGTTTTGTCGTACCTCCTCTTTTGTAGATTGAAGGGAGTACTTAAGCCCTTTTGGAGAGAATAAAAGACACACACCTATAATATTATACTGTGTCCAAGTACAAATCTAGTTTAACCTTTCGTAAAAACGGTTTGTACCGAAACAACAACAAATCAGTGATTCAAACACACTGAGAAACGTTGGGGTACCCGATGTCGTGTGGTCCGAAGGGACAGGAAGTGGTTGAGGGTCTCGAACGAGTTTGAGTACAGACAACTGAGTCACTACGGTAGGTTGGTGGAGTAGGAGGTAGCAAGGGAAGAAGAGGATGGAAGTTAAAAGGGGTCGTACTTCCAGAAAAGATTACTCAGTCAAGAAACGTAGTCTACCGGTTTGACAACCTCGAAGTCGAAGTCGTAGTCAAGAAGGTTACTTATAAGTCCCAACTAAAGAAAACCCTAAGATTAATGATTAATAATCACTAAGGATCATTTCAAAAGGATATCTTCAACTGGTTTGTTGGTTAAAAAAACAACACACACGATTAATGATTTCATTATACGGAAACAGTTTCTTTAAAATCTTCTTTACTCTTTTCGTTCTCTACGTTTTTGTTAGTGGGTATTGGGGTGGTTTGTCTTCTTCAAAAGACATTACAATACCCACATATAGGAAGTAAAGTTACGTATATATAATATTGTACCCGTATATAAATATGAACTTTGTGCATGTATGTAAAATTTCTTTTGACTCTAATATAGTATGCTTGGAAACGATATGAATTGTTAAATTCACCACTTTTGAAGGGATACCGAAATTTATAAGATTTTGTACTGGTTTACTAACGAGTAGAGTAAATAATTTGGAAAACAAGTTGTTTAGAGGACATATGTCTCTACTAAAAATCAAAAAATATTTACAACTTTGTTTATATTAGTGTATTAAGAAACGTGTGTGGACGTATAAGATATCCTTTCTTCGAAATTTCACTTTAAAGTCTCTATTCACTACTCAGGTAAAAAGTACAAAAACTATACGTAATGGTTAGTAGAAGTCCCGAAGGTTTCGCCACGATCAAAATTTCCCGGGTGGTCGGTTTCGTCTTCTACATTCTCTACACCCAAACTAGGGACCCAGCCCTTCTAGGAGACCTCCTCCCGTACCGTTGGACGAGGTCATAAGAACGGACCTCTTAGGGTACCTGTCTCCTCGGACCACCTCATGTCAAGTACCCCGGCGTTTCTCAGCCTGTGTTGACTTCACTGAATCGTACGTACGTGGTACGTGGTCAATGGGAGTTCATCTATTATGGTTTTTAATAGAAGGATCATTGCCTTTATACTTCTTGACGACACAAGAGACATCGAAACGATTATGACCTATACCGAGGGTAAGTTACCGACGTAAGAGTTGCCGAGGGAGAAGTAAGAAGTCACCGAGGGTAAGAGTGGGTCCCACTTTCGATTTCAATAATGGTAGCGGAAGTTATAGAACGGACTAGAGACTAGAGAGAGAATGAAGGAGGTCGGTGTGACTTGTGTCTATACGAGGGTGAAGTTCAGGAATCGTAAGTAAACGAGGTGATCTAATAAAAGGTAGTCTATAGACTAATAATAATAAGAAAATGACGGAAGTTCAACGAGTTTACAGTGGAAAGACCACTCTTAAAGGGACCGGTAACATAAGTACTAAATTATGAGGCAAGGGGGTCGTGACGTACTATAAATAGTGGTAGCTTGTCTGATATATTAAGTAAGTAGAACAAATAACTAACAGATGAGGGTAGTCGTACAATTAAGGTACTCCTACCTCGAAAAAAAAGTATACACACGAAACAAGAAGTGACGGAGAGGGTACGACTCTCGTCATGTGAATCGTTTGTGAGTTATTTAAAAACATCTTACTCATTCAAAATAGGGTCAAAGTGACTTAACCATTGACTCTGAAACATGTTAATAGGTCAAACAGATTACGGTCAGTTGAAGATTATTTCGGTCCAAAACTTGGACTTAAATAGACTATATTTGCAATCCAAAAATTAGACATATGTATATCTATGAGATTTCTTTTGACGACTCTATAAAAAAGAAAAGAATATAAATACACACGTACGTACGAATCAGTGAAGTCAGTGCAGACTGAGAAACGTTGGGATACCTGACGACTGGTGGTCCGAGGAGACAGGTACCCTAAGAGGTCCGTTCCAGTGACCTTACCCAACGGTACGGGAGGGGGTCCCCCAGAAGGGTAGGGTCCCTAGCTTCGACGTAGAAAGTACAGAGGACATAACCATCCGGTCAAGAAATGATGAGCACGGTGGAGCCTTCGGGAGAATATAAATATGAACGAAGATTTTAATAGTAAGTAGTAACCAATATTAACTACAGTCCGATGTAATTATAATTAATTACAACGTAACAAAAATATCACATAGTAAAGGTCCACCTGACTTTTTACTAGTACGTTACTTCGGATTTTAAAGAGGTCCGTGAAGAACGTTCCTGGTAGTATCCCGTCCTGTCCATGTCACAGAAGTTTCTTTGTCTCGGGTCTGTCTGAGAGGAAGACTGAAGACGAAGAGTTTCTCTTAAGCTCCTTAACGAGAAAGAAATTATGTGCCCATACCGAGTTCATGTGTCCTGGATATTACCCTGACACTATTTAGATAGATGATCAGTTTTAGATGATCGATTGTCTTTATCCAGACCCTTTAGAGATTAATAGTCAACGAAATTTGTGTAGACAAGTTCATTCTCAACTTATTTAGGAGACCTTATAAACGTCCCGGGAGAGACTTTTTAGGGTAAACCTATTATAGTATTTATGTAGGAAAATACTTCAGATGAAGAACTGTGGGGATCGGAAACCTCTCGAACCCTTCCTCTACGTCTCGTTTTTTTCATTTTCCATTTTTAGTTAAACGGGATTTTGAGCTACAATATCCTTTACACAATGTATACGAACGTTGCTCGTGTCGCTTTAAGGGGTGACATGATGTGGCTCCTCTCCTCCTCCTCTCTCTACCTTCTACTCGCTCAGTAGGTCCTCATAGAGTACAACTTTCTGGTTCTCTGATAGAAGTTTCTCGTCCATGAAGGCGTGGAGTCAATTCCTCACAAATTGTACCCCGTCCTCTTGTACTAATAGTTCACGGTAAATTTTTCGAGGTCGCACATCGAACTACCATCGTATAAATTAGTGAATAGATGACGACTTAAGCTTGAATCCAATACAGGTCCAAAAGTGATTATTATTTGTCGGGCCCCTACTTATAGATACATCAACCACAAACGTGGACGATGACTAAAAAAGGGGAAGGGATTCCTGACTCAAAATTTCCACCTTAAGGACCCACATATACCGAAATAAAAACTAAATAGTATTTTATATTGGGGTCCGTTCAGAAAAGGGAAGTCTAAGTACCGGATAGAACTCATTTCTACCTTACCATGGAAGTGGAAACGAGATAGGACTAAAGACTCGAAAAGTTATTGACCGAGATGACGGAAGAACACTATAGTATCCCTTGGTAAGGACCTTAGAAGGAAGAATGCTAGGGACATCTTCACCACGGATCTCAGGTTCGTACTCTTTGTTTTCGGGTGAAATTTTTTATGTATATATTTGTGTAGTCTTTCATGGTAATGGAGGGTTTCCGTCCAAAGATGGAATCAACCCAATAAAATTACATCATCTTAATTTAAAAATTTCTGAGATAAAGTTGTACATTACTAAAAAAAAGTTTCTACTCTTCAGACCGATCATCTCTTGTCTTAGTTTTCTTACGACGGATATTAGAACCTCAACGACTTCGATATTCTTAGGTGTTCTTACTCTTTGGACTTAAAATACATTCTTAGAAAAGTTTTAAAAACAACGACTATGGACGGGATCAACACTCGTAAACCCAGATGAGTATAACGTACAACACGGTAAAAACTTTTCACCATTCCGACACACACGCTCCAACTTCAAAGGAAGATTCCGTCCTCACCAGGTGACAGACGGAGGCGTACAAGTGCAAGTGTTATGTCAAGGACAACAACCAGTGATATCACGAACAGTGCCTATCGTTAAGAGTCCACCCTGGACCCTCTCCACCCCAATCCTCTTGTCAGATAATTTAAGGACGGGGTCCTAATTCAATTCAGTTCAGTGAGTCAGCACAGGCTGAGAAACGCTGGGGTACCTGACATCGGGTGGTCCAAGGAGGTAGGTACCCTAAGAGATCCGTTCTTATGACCTCACCCAACGGTAAAGGAAGAGGTCTCCTAGAAGGGATGGGTCCCTAGCTTGGGTCCAGAGGGCATAACCTCCGTCTGCGAAATTGGAGACTCGGTGGTCCCTACGGGGTCCTAATCTACTAGATTTATCTCTTGTTTATAGAGGACCCTTGAACGACCTTTATGTCTTAGATCCCACGGTGAAGTGTGGAGTGTCTTACTCTTAGATGTAAAGTTATTCTATAAATCCACTAAACATCGAAGGAATTCAAACTCTCCCCGAAAGGTCCACCGAGTCACCATTTCTTAGACGGACGGTTACATTCTCTACGTCCAAGTCAGACACCCAAACCTTCTAGGGGACCTCCTCCCGTACCGTTGGGTGAGATCATTAGAACGAACCTCTTAGGATACCTGTCTCCTCGGACCACCCGATGTCAGGTACCCAAGCTCTTTCTCAATCTGTGCTGACTTTCTGATTCGTTATTCAAACTCTTCAGGTCGAAGTCTCCCTCCACTCGGTAGACGGAACGGTAATTAACAAAAGTTAGTACTATACGGATGGAAATAAAGACGAACAAGAACGAAGAAAAATGGAGTGATAGATCCATTACACTGTGAGACCTACATATGGATTATTTTGTCTAAAAGAAATAAATTGTAGTCTGTAAAGTAACTTAATAAAACACGGCCGGTGACATGATCATTTTCTACTTCTTATTCTGTTTCAGGGAGAGATTTCTGCAAAGCCCTAGTACCCCCTTTGTCTAAATTTCTCTGTTCTCACACTATTTGATTTACGATACTATTTAGAAACTTGTCCCGGTTCTCCCCTCAGTGAATTGGGTCTGGTCTCTAGACCCTTCTGAAGGGCCGTATGTCCTCAGTCCAGTTCTTCACTTACCCCCGTTTTGGAAGGCCAGTCCCCGTCGTCCCTCACTCCTTCTCTCTCGTGGTACTAAAACTCGACATCCGGACTAGAGAGAGAGGAGAATCCATCTAAATTCCAAGTCTAATATACAAATAGTGACGGGTTAAACTTAGAGGAGAAACAATATTGACATCTACGAACTTCACTTTTTCTAGTTTTGTCTTCAAAGTTAAAGGAAAGAGTTGGACAAGAGGGTCGGAAGGGTAAAATCGTTCACCGTAGTGTCGGTCTGTCAACGTACTTGGGAATGAATTTCACTAGGGTCTAGGAAAGAGGAGGCGCGGGGGAGTAGGTCGGTAGAAATTCGGGTGAACGGAAGTGGAGGTTTTACATAGGTCGTAGAGAAGTGGAAGTCACCATGGGCTGGGATCGGGTTTCGGTGTAAAGATCTTCCAGGTCGAAAACACTACGAAAGGATCCTTCCGAGCGACGGACGGAAGGATGTTAGATCAAAGGTGTATCTTCGGTTTCACTAGAAAATTTTGACAAGTGGTCTTGTCTGGTAAGAGGTATATCTCGGAGATTACCGGAAGGTAACTTAATTTTATTCAGATTTGTGAACTGGAACTGGAGAGTGTAGGGGGACCAAACCGGGTGGAGAGAGAAACTCGGGTGGACGGCACAAAAGGGGGACGAGTGATACGGAGTCGGTGTATCTGGAAGAAAGACGAACAAAAGTAGATCAAAGAAACGTGAACGACAAGGAAGACATACCCAGGGACTATAAACGTCACCTCCACTGGGTCAGTGGTGGAATTATTTTCGGAAGGGATTATTGGTTAATTGGGGTAGGTCAATGAACGACACTATTTCTTCTGGAGTATCGTGGAACAACGACAAGTACAGGTTGAGAAAATGTTGGGGTTTCTGACATTCGGGTGGTCCGAGGAGACAGGTACCCTAAAGGGGTCCGTTCTTATGACCTCACCTTACGGTAAAGGAAGAGGTCCCGTTAGAAGGACTGGGTCCCTACCTTGGGTGCAGAATGCGTAACCGACGACGACGACGACGATTCAACGAAGTCAGCACAGGCTGAGACACGTTGGGGTATCTGTCGTCGGGTGGTCCGAGGGGGTAGGGACCCTAAGAGGTCCGTTCGTGTGGCCTCACCCAACGGTAAAGGAAGAGGTTACGTACTTTCACTTTTCACTTTCACTTCAGCGAGTCAGCACAGGCTGAGAACCGCTGGGGTACCTGACGTCGGGTGCTCCGAGGAGACAGACACCCTAAAAGGTCCGTTCTCATGACCTCACCTTACGGTAAAGGAAAAGGTCCCCTGAGAAGGACTGGGTCCCTACATTGGACGCAGAATGCGTAACCGTCCACCTGAGAAAAGGTAACTCGGTGCTCCTTCGGGAGTATCGTGTGTAATTAAAGAATTTAATAGACACGCAACAACGAACACTGGCCGACAGAGACCGTGGTCGTACACCCTAGTCACTCTCACTCCGAGAGACAACCGGAGACAAGAACCAGTGTCGACCCAAGGGTCACAGCCCTAGTCGGTCCGGGTTCATCCACGAAATAAGAGGAAGAAGGTGGGGGAACGTAAGGACGACTACGAAGACGTGAGTGAGTTAAAGAAGAAGAAAGTCATTTTTACACATTCATAATCACCTCCTGGATGAGGAACTTCAGGAAAAAGTAGAGGGAGAGTCAATACCCCGACACCAGTCATGATAAGTCTAAGTAGGAATTCACACGAGTATAATTAGACACCCAGTGATCGATAAACGGTACAACTTCTGACCCGTTTATACTATTGAATTACAAAAGACCAACTGTAAAAGACTTACTAATGGAAACAAGAAACTACGAAAAACCTCTTCCTTTACCGTCGGGTGAGGTCATGAGAACCGACGTTTAAGGGTATCTGCCTCCTCGGCCCATTCGATGTCAGGTACACTGAAGTGAAAGTGAAAGAAACTACGGAAAATACTAAGATCTTATTTACTCAACGAAGAGAAAGTAAGATCTTTAGGAAGGATAAACTATTTGCCGGTGAGTCAGGACTCTAATTACGAAAATTCGTTCTCCTCATAAGGGTTTCAGAGGACTCTGTTTACCTAGTGTCTGCCTTTTTCCTGTATTTCGTTTCCGTTTTGTCTCTCGACTACCTGGCGGACCTTGTTCACGTCGAGTGTCTCCTCACTCAGAGACTTTTCTACCCAAACCTTACAAGTACCCTGTGAAGAAGGGGACATCCTAACTTAGTAGCGACCATCAGGACAATCATGTCGACACGTGTAATTGGGTCGATCGTCGGTCATGGCATCGTATTGTGAAGTAATCTTTACTCTTTTCCGGTCGTAATAATATTGATAGTAGTATCATTGTTACCGACGAAGATTAGTAAAACTAATGTCTCATAGTAAAACATAAAAATTCGTTCTATAATAATAAAAATTTGAAATAATTAAACCGTCGTAGCCCAGAAGCAACACCAAACACCTGAAGAGAGATCGACACCGCACGTCCGAGATCCCGACGTCGGAATCGACGGGGTACCGTAAACCCTAGAATCAAGGGACTGGTCCCTAGGTTGGACGTAGGGGACGTATCCTTCCGTCCAAGAATTGGTGATCTGGTGGTCCCTTCAAGGGTAAAACTTGACAAAACACCAGCGATTAGGAACATCTACCGTCTTTCCTGAACAGAACTCGTCCGAAGCAAGACAATAAGGGTCTACTAGAGTTCCGTTTCGACTCAAAATAATATTGATTCTTACCCCCAGGGTACCTTGGGTTCCCGTCTTTACATACCCTTTGGGTCCTCCCGACTTTGGTCCCAGATTTTAGGAACATTTTTACGAAAGGTAGACGATTATAGGTGTCGAGGAATCGACTATAACAGACATAAGGTCGACCGTGAACCTACTTAAAGTTAGAGTTAAGGTTTAAAAATCCTTTCTTAGACTAAACAGGACGTACCCGATAACCTCTGGATCCAATCCCGGTCCCGGTGTCTCAAGTTTGTACGATCTCCCTTATGTGAAGACGATGACCTCTCTTTAATTCCTCCGACGATCCCACTCTCTCTCTGAAGGTTTTGTTTATTCATCGATCTAAGACACCGGTTTTTCGACAAAAGATATTTTACGTATACAAAACAATATAAGTGAAATGTCTAGTGCACCTCCACCGTATTTTGTCTACGCACAATGTTATCCTTCTAGTAAGAATATTTCCTTAGAACACTACTTAGTAAAATAACACAATATCTGTAAAAGACGAAAGGATAGATCTTAAAAAATTCGTATACCCCTCTTCCCCACGGACTGAATAACCGTCATGTAAACCTTTTATACCAACCAGTCAACGAATAAGAGATGAACAGACAGGACAGACTCCCGAAAAGGTCACCGAATCTCTATCCCTTAGGTGGACGTTACGTCCTCTGGACCCAAACTAGGGACCCAACCTTTCTAGGGGACCTCCTCCTTTACCGTTGAGTGAGGCCACAGAACGGACCTCTTAGGGTACCTGTCTCCTCGGACCACCCGATGTCAGGTACCCCAACGTTTCTCAACCTGTGTTGACTTCATTGAATTGTTGTCGTAGTCGACAGGAACAGATGATCGGATACCTAAACCTAAAGAGAAAAGAAAGAATTTCATTTTCAAGGACCTTCCTTTTTTATAGTGAAAAACAAATGGTCCAAGAATAAGGATAATTATAAATAATTTGTGTACAACAACTGCAATTAGACACAATGCTTTCTGACATTCTTTGACACGGGAGTGGAAGAGAATAAACATTGACGGTCTGAACGACGTGTTTCTCGGTTTATATATTTTCTATTCTACCTTCTTTGTGTCACAATGTTCTCTCGAGACCTACGGGTCCATTCCACTGTTAATAATGAAATTTTGACACGTCACAAAGACCGACGAAAACCAGGGGTGCCTACCTCAGTAACTTTAGACATCCTTACTTGACGGTTCCCGACCTCTGCACTGTATAAACCCTTGTTAAGAATTTGACTAATTGATCGACATTATATCTAACGTGACTACGACATTTTGGACCTGGAACACCCATATAGACAGGGGTTTATTCACAAGAGAGAGGAAATAACGACATTTGTCACTACAGGTACATCGTGTACAAATTGAAAAAATTACAAAGGGTATATGCGACGTTTGATGAGATTAAATGTACACAAAGGAACAACATTTATTCGAAGAGGAGGATAGGTCTATAAAAAACACATACAAAATGGTTTATTGATGCAAACGTCAAAATAAGGAAATAATAAACAGGATGAAACAAATCCTTTTTTTTATCTTTTCGACCTTAGGGGTGGGAGGGGATTTTTCCGCACGTCACAAAGTTATCGTAAGATTTTTATACACACTTAGGACATTACAATACTTACGGGAAGACACAATAGGTAAACCACAAAAAACTCCGGGAACAAGGACGGTGGTTCCACGACCAAAAACGATACGGTGCCGGAACACGGACTGCAGATCAGGGACCATATTGATATTAGACGTAAGACACACAGAGACGGAGTCTATTTCTTGTCTACGGGAGTCGACGGACACAAACTCGGTCTGAGAAGATTCGGGTAGAAACCATTCTTACTCCCACTCTACTACCACCTTTTCGCTTTCTCTCTGGCCTTAATGTACTTCGTAGTCTACCTCCGGCGACGATTGTTGTTCTCCTCTCGGTAGGACGTGGTCGACCACCTGGTTCTCGCCCTAAACGACTACGAAGTCTCCTGTGTGTTTCTCACTCTGGGGACCGAGAAAGGAGGAGGAGGAGGAGAGACGGGACGTCTCTTCGTTAGTATTGTCACTTGTGTGACCTCTCAATGGTACACGTTTTATTAACAAGATGTGAATAATATACGAAATAGAACAAAGTAGGGATGTTGAGTTGGATACCTGTTTTCGAAACTTTAATTATTGTCTGGGTAAATTTTCCTTATAATACATATGTACAAAGATATTCGTATGTATAATATATTACTACATTCTATTGGTTATTACATAAGGTTTACGTAATAGATCTAATAAAGTATGAGAAAAGGTAATACCAAATAATATTCTACGACTGGTATCAAGAGAATGACGAAAAGATAAAATATATATCATCAAACATAGACAATTAGGGTTTGAGGATTAAATAGGGAGGGGGTGAGGGAAAGGGAAAACTATTCGTATTCAAACCTCTTCATAGACAAAGTCAGAGTATGGGTAAAAATAGTGTAATAAATAAACGATATAAATGATAAAACACAACAAACGAAAGAATGACATCTCAAAACTTTTATGAGAAATTAGAGGTAATTTTTTTTAACTTCATGAATCGTAAAGTGTCAAAATTTTCGAAAGACAACTAAGGTAACCCGTCGATTCAAGTGTCCACTGTAGATCCAAGACGTCCAACCCAATTCTTCCTATAGGGAAACCTTGATACATAATGAACCAACTCCAAAGGGTCCACCGAGTCACCATGTCTTAGGTGAACGGTTACGTCCTCTGTCCAAGTTAGGGACCCAGTCTTTCTAGGGGACCTCTTCCATTACCCGATGGGTGAGGTCATAAAAACGGACCCTTTAGGGTACCTGTCTCTTAGAACCACCCGATGTCAGGGTACCTCAGCGTTTCTTAGCCCGTGCCGAATCTCCGATTTGTTATTGTTGTTTCAGAGTTTGTTTGAAAGAACAGGATGAAGAGGGAGTTCAATTGAAAGGTATCAAAAGAAAGGGACATGTCCTGTTACAGACTTTTCTTGACAGGTGGGGTCGTAACTGGTATACACTCAGTGTTTACACAACAGGACGAGTTCACCTGTGTTTCTATACTTTGAGTCTAGGAAAGAGTCAAGTCAAGTCAGTGAGTCAGTACAGACTGAGAAACACTGGGGTACTTAGCGACGTACGGTCCGGAGGGACAGGTAGTGGTTGAGGGCCTCAAGTGAGTTTGAGTGCAGGTAACTCAGTCACTACGGTAGGTCGGTAGAGTAGGAGACAGCAGGGGAAGAGGAGGACGGGGGTTAGGGAGGGTCGTAGTCTCAGAAAAGGTTACTCAGTTGAGAAGCGTACTCCACCGGTTTCATGACCTCAAAGTCGAAATCGTAGTCAGGAAGGTTACTTGTGGGTCCTGACTAGAGGAAATCTTACCTGACCAACCTAGAGGAACGTCAGGTTCCCTGAGAGTTCTCAGAAGAGGTTGTGGTGTGAAGTTTTCGTAGTTAAGAAGACGAATCGAAAGAAGTGTCAGGTTGAGAGTGTAGGTATGTACTGGTGACCTTTTTGGTATCTGAACTGATCTGCCTGGAATCAGTCGTTTCATTACAGAGACGAAAACTTATACGACAGATCCAACCAGTATTGAAAAGAAGGTTCCTCATTCGCAGAAAATTAAAGTACCGAAGTCAGTGGTAGACGTCACTAAAACCTCGGGGTTTTCTATTTCAGACTGTGACAAAGGTGACAAAGGGGTAGATAAAGGGTACTTCACTACCCTGGTCTACTGTACTAGAAACAAAAGACTTACAACTCGAAATTCGGTTGAAAAAGTAAGAGGAGAAAGTGAAGGTAGTTCTCCGAGAAATCAAGTAGAAGTGAAAGTCGGTATTCCCACCACAGTAGACGTATAGACTCCACTAACTATAAAGAGGGCCGTTAGAACTAAGGTCGAACACAAAGAAGGTCAGGTCGCAAAGAATACTACATGAGACGTATCTTCAATTTATTCGTCCCACTGTTATATATCGGAACTGCATGAGGAAGGGGACAAACCTTGGTTAAACAACAGGGTGCATACCAAGATTGACAACGGAGAACTGGACGTATGTCTAAAGAGTTCTCCGTCCAGTCCACCAGACCATAAGGGTAGAGAAAGTCTTAAAAGGTGGTAAATAACACTAGGTGTGTCAGTTTCCGAAACTGTATTAGTAATTTCGTCTTTATCTATCTATAAAAAGACCTTGACATACTAAGGTATTAAGATGAAGACACATGTATTGGTTTTATAAACTTTCGTATGAGAAAGTCCCTATAAACGTGTGAATACAAGTATCGTCGTAATAAATACTATCGGTTCTTTATCGTTGAGTTTATAGGTTAATGTCTACTTACCTATTCATATCATACCGTATGTGTATGTACCTTATAATACGTCGGAATTTTTCTTTCAAGACTGTGTACGTTGTTACACCTACTCGGAACTCCTGTAATACAATTCACTTTATTTGGTCGGTGTGTTTTTTTCTGTAACATACTGAAGTAAATATATTCCATTAATATCATCATTAATCTCATCAGATTAAGTACCTTTGTTTCATCTTCCCATCAACTGTCTCCAATCCCCTCCCTTTTCATCTCTCAACGAATTACCCAAATCTTAAAGTTAAAACGTTCCACTTTTTCGATAAAATATATACAATCTATATAAGGGTGACTAACGTGCTGACACCTTGTATGAATTGTGGTATAGACATACAAATCTTTACCAATTCTTTCAGTTAAAATACACCCAAAAAAAAAAAATGATATTAAATTTTTTGACTTTTCTATTTTTTCCAATACTTTTTACACATATTATCTATGGTAAGTCAGTGACTTGAGGGTAACACACTATCCTTGACCGTGAAAGACATGTAATAGGATGAATTAGAGGTCTTACTGGTGTGTTATCGATAACTTAGTTACGAACAATCTCCTATTACACCGACACGATAAAATCTTATTCACTTGGTCGTGTATCGTACACTGTCCAAAAATAACCGCCCAGGACTGTGGATCACCGTCAACCATGGACATTGTGCTCTCAGAAGTCTCGTCGTCCCATTTAGTTCCCAGTGTAAGTCACTTCAGGGAAGGTCTTAAATTACTCTTGACTGACATTCTCAAAATCGAACCGTCCTTTGTCTGTGTAAATATAACTCCGGTCAAATCCCACTAAGTGTTGTCGGCACTCATACACAAACCTCTAGTCTCCATCTTTGTTGTAACCCTTACGACCTTGTGAGATGAACTTCCCTCTATAATATGACGTCAGTAAAGAAACTGCTGCACTGGGAGTAGTTTGTCAACAAAAAAAAAAAATTGGAAGAAGTGTTACAACCTATGTAAGAGGTAAGTGAAGGAAAACGGATCAGTAAACGAAGGGGGAGGGAAAGATTGGTAAGTAAATATACGGACAGATGTAACAGAACATTTTGAGGACCTTCTTGACCACCGGCCCGATGACTGTCCACTCTCAGACCTGATTTTCCTTTCTTTGTTTCATACTCTTTGGTACACTCTACTTAGAAGTCTAGTCGATTTAATCGGAGTTTCCTTTATCTACCGAAAATTTCGACTTAAATTAACTTTCCTCCAAAATTATGATGGAAATTTGGGTCTAACCACTACTTTTCGGAATCTAGGCATTTAATAAACGTCCTCAAAGTGGTACAAAAATGTCACAAGTACAGAGAATCAGACAAAGTTTCCCACCCCTTGTTTTGGTCCTTCAAAAGACAAATTGAATCTTATTTTCCTTACCCCGAGGATTTCGATCACGGAAAGGGTCATAGTGTTTACCTTAGTCTGACAAGACAAGAGAGATCCGTGAACCGTCTGTCTTTACGACTCGAACTCGCTTACTTGTCTTAGTTGGTTTCGAATGTCCTACTAACCCTTTCCTCACGACAGTACTTCTTCGTAGCTCTGAACCTCCTCTTCCGAAAACTCGCCATTATGGACTAACGTGGACTTCAAAATAAACGTTTCGTTTAGGGGAGACGTAGAACAAATCAAGGACGATTAGGACCCTACTGTCTATCCAAAATTCACAGTTGAAGTCAAATAATCGCAACTGACGGATCTCTCGAATCACTCCTCCTTTCTTAAGACCCAAGTCACCCTTTATGACGACACTGGACCCTGCCGTTGACGACACAACACACGATATACAAACGGTAGAGACACGACTAGAAACGGAGACACATTATCCAAACAAAAGAAAGACACCTCCAAACCCTCCGGACCCCTCTCCCCTCCTCCCACCTTTAAGAGAAACCTTTATTAATCGACCTTTATCCTTATCTCGCAAAGACGGACTTGTGTACAATTCGAATACCTTACCAGAGTATTCTTGTCTCAGTTCCCCGACACCTATTCTGACCGTTAGCCTTTTCACTCTACGGGTTGGTTCTTGTGGAAGGACTTTACATAATATAAGGACGAGTGAGAGGGGACGATAGAAAAATGTTAGATCTCAGTCCCTTAGATCTACAAAAATTCTTAATTGTGATTGAAACCTCTCCGTGGATTATGAAAAACGGAGTAAAAAATAAAGATTCCACCGCTTTAATTTGTAAACGAACCGAACCGATTGTGTCCTTAAACCCCCTAGTTTATTTCTCTATCTTTTTGTAATATGAAATTTTTAACTTTTACGAAATGTGTATATTCCATACTAAAGTATCTTACAATTTTTGAACTTCTTTGTTTCAGATATGTTAGTTTGTAATGTTTTTGGACTTTTATGGTTTCATTGTAAGTTAACGATTAATAGTTGTTTCAAAATAGGATTTTTCAACAATGTCACCTAGAACTAGACATTGATTGGAAAAGGAAAATCTAAAATTCCGCAAGGAGTGGACAGAAAGATTACCCGTCTTGGGTATAAAACACGGTTACTTTCTTACTCCCTACTACACCTTTTGTCTAAAGTTTCTTCACCCCAACAAACCGGATCTCTTCTCCTTCTCTTTCCCTTCAACCTATAAAATTTGGTAAAAGAATTACAACACTTTTTCGTCCATTTTCCGTTATTCTAATCACACTCCCTCTAAAACCAACCTAAAACCTTCTTCCGAACCGATTACAACGCTATTTCCTATCACTGTGTTGTATACGAACCACCGTCCTACCGGACTGACGAGGTGCCTGTGTCGTTTTACCTGGAGAGTGGTCTTCTACATCCGGTTCGACACCCGTCCCTGAGTTCACCGACCGTCTGTCCCTCCTCCTTAACCAACCACAATTTTTCTTTTGTTTCATTTTCGTTTTAATTCCAAGTGCACATACGTCTACCGAAGGGACTATCGAGTCAACCATTTTGTTTTAGATGGACGGTGCGTTTTCTGGGACCAAGTTAAGGACCCAGACCTTCTATGTGCCCTCTGCCCTTGTCGATGAATGACTTCATAAGACCGGACCTCTTAAGGTACCTGATATATTAGGTACCCCAGCGTTTCTCAACCTATGATGACTCGCTGAAAGTGAAAGTGAAACATACGTCAATCGAACACTATGAGGAAGGATAGGGGTTTCCTTCGGTCCATCCAGAGGGGACGGGTAACTGTTCCGGAAGAAAAAAAAGGAAACTCATAATAGTCACTAAAAAAAAAAAAAAAAAAAAAAAAAAATCTTAGGGTGGACATGTCCTTAAAACTATCCCATCCCCTCTTGTGGCACCTCTGACAGGACGTAGTACCTCCTTTTACCGACTTCACCTTTTCGTCGGTGACGGTAGGGAAGTAGAGACGAAAGTTGACGAAAACAGGAGAAAGACAGAGGTGGAGGAAAGGACGGGAGGTGAGAGGTCTCCGAGGACCGGGAGACCCAGAAAAGTGACTTTAGATCAAAAGGGACAGAAGTGACAAACGACTATTGGTCGTCGAGTTACCGAACTAGAAGAGAGTTTTCCACAGAGGACCCTTCGGGCTGTCCACTTCCGGGGTGTGTCCCGGTTCGTCGTTTGTGGTTTCGAGACCTCAAAAGGGAAACCGCGACACACTGAGACCCGCTCAGAACACAAGAGACTCCCAAATCCAACCGACTCACCTCTCCTGAACCCCAGTCTGTCCTTCCTTGACGAGTCTCGGACATAATTGGGCCTTCCTCTGCGCCCTCTACCGGAAGGACCCCACTGGTCGTCCACCGTCGCATCCCCTAGTACCTACCTGGCCTTCGAGGACCTCCCGTCCCTGGGTTGCGACGAGGACTTACGACAGGACCGAGGTCGAAGGTCCACTCCGCGTGTCGTTCCTGAGTCCCCCGCGACCGGTTACTGGAGAGAAGGAGGCAGAGACGTCCCGGAGGCTGTTCGAGAAGGACGACCTGGTTACACTCTTCATGGCCGCGACGTTCGTCACGGTCTCCGCGTGGAGGTTGTCCCCGCTCTCGTTGGACACCGGGGAGTTGTTCATGTACGTACCGAGGGCCAACAAGCATATTTTGGGTCTCAGACCCGGACGCAGAGGACCCCTCAGAAAACAAATTCCCACTACCACTTTGAAGTACAAAAATGAAATCTCCTTTTTATTATTATTATTATTATTATGACACGGTAAGACCACGAAAAACCTCATCTAGTCTAAGGACATCTGCCGAAGAGGGACGGGCAGAGGGAGGGTTATGAGGGATCCGGTGGTTCCTCGGACCTGACCCTTCACCTTGGGACGAAGTGACACCAACTCTCCCCCAACGACTAGATTGGGTGGTGGGGGAGACACTGAAACAAATCCTTGGAAATAAAAAGAAGTAGATACTACTTCTCACAGTATTATTTATGAAAGATGCTCAAAACTGACACGTCTTGTTAAGCACTACCACTTAGTATGGTTCGGAGGGGGTCGGGATCTAAAAGGGTTCCGACCTTTACACACTTGGCGGGTTTCCATCCAGTCCGACAAACGGAGTCCGCCAGTATTGTTACGAAGACCTCAAAAGATCAACTACTGTGTGGACCCTGAACAACCCTAGAGTCCCCATTAAAAGGGAACCACTCGAAGACCGGTTGGTAAGGTGGTAAGACGGGCAAAGACGTGGTGAGGACTGACATCCAAATAACAAACCTATTCACTTATGACACTCCCTTCGGACCGACGGAACGGTCCCAGGTGAAAGAAGAGAGTAACGTAGGTTAGAAAAAAATAACCTCATATTAACGAAATGTTAACACAATCAAAGATGATTGTGTTTCACAAAAGTCTGTGTGTGTATACATACATATACAGGGGACCGAGGACTCGGAGGGAGGGAGGGTGTCGAGGTAGGGTGGGGAGATCCATTAGCGTCTTGGGGCTCGACTCGAGGGACAGGATATCTCCAAGGGCGATCGACAGACGAAATATGTAGCGTCATATATAAACAGTTACGATGGGAGAGTTAAGTAGGGTGGGAGAGAATGGGAGGGACATAGACAAGAGATATAGACGTAGAGATGAGGACGGGACGTTATCCAAGTAGTCATGGTAAAAAGATCTATGGCACATATGGACCGTAGGTAAGAATTCGACATGCACGATACCCACTCCTTCTCGAAGCACAACTCCCTGACTATAATTTAATTTCATATACACGAGAAAAATTTTTTATAAAAGAAAAAATTTTTTAATTTGAAACGAACGAAAATTAACTTCCCATTAACGAAATGTTATAACACGACCAAAGACGGTTTATAGTTGTTCTTAGTCGGTATCCATATACATACAGAGGAAGAACTTGGAGGGAAAGTGGAGGATACCAAATACACAAGAATTGGCTTTGAAAAAAGCGAATAGAAATGGGAAACCGAAAGAAGAGGGACGGGACAGGATGGTGAAGTCCACTTTGTTAATTGTTTCGTCTCGCTACAGACCTAAAGACTATACATTTTCGATCCGTCTTTCAGGGAATCTGTGAGACGAAAGACGGACGTTGTAAAAAGAATCTTTCTTTGTGCACCCCCTCTGTGACTCTTGTAACACGAAGGGACCACCGAGTCACCATTTCTTAGGCGGACGGTTGCGTCCTCTGTTCCCAAACTAGGGACCCAGTTCTTCTAGGGGACCTCCTCCTTTACCGTTGGGTGAGGTCACAAGAACGGACTCTTTAGGGTACCTGTCTTCTCGGACCGCTCTATATCAGGTACCCCAGTGTTTCTCAGTCTGTATTGACTGATTTGTTGTTAGATCTTGTAACAAACGGGATAAGGTTTATGTTTTATCCTTGCAAAACTCGGAACTTATTAACCCTTTCATAAATGAATTTAACTATAACCCGTTTAAAACAACGACTGCAATAGAAAAAGATATCTTTGTTCATACGAGAGACCACTGACCTTGACAGACTTCGAGAGGGGGAGGGTGTAGGACATAATTGGAGAAGGAAGGTAAAGGGGTCTTCTAGGGAGGTACCCCCAAGGTAGTAGGGGTTATAAACTTTGTTATCGGACAGGGGTCCTGACGAACTGAACGAACTTTTTGGGTAGGGACGGTGTGGGAACCTCATGAAGAGACAGAGATTATTTATTATTTAAGGATATTATCACAACATACTCATATATATATATATCTCTCTGACGGAACAATTTCTTTTTTTCTGAAATCCGTTACAACTATACAAACCCACTTTTCTAAATTTAAGTATCTATAAAAATGACATCCTTGACTTGAATATTAAATAAAAAAATTCATAAATAAATAAAACTGACGTAGTCCAGAATCAACGTCATATGTCCTAGAAGATCAACACTTACCACCCTAGATCAAGGGACTGGTCCCTGACTTGGACCTGGGGGACGTAACCCTTACACACAGAATTGGTGACCTGGTGGTCCCTTTAGGGACTTGAATATTACACAATGGGACCCATCGTCATGACTGAGAGTCAGACACAGTTCGTGGTTCGATCACTGGACCTGTAATTCTGGAGAAGTCAGGAACGGACGGAACCCTCGTGAGTGTCTCATCACGTCTCTACACTGAACCTTTTAGAGGGACATTGTTTCGTCTATGGATTATCACGACACGTAACGAACAAAACCTTTTCGTTCCAGCTCGGGGACTCAGTCCAATCGAACAGTCCCTTTCGAAAACTCTCCCTACTCCCGACTCGACTCAAAAATTCCTCTTTATCCTTTATCGATCCATTTCTGACTGTTCCTCCGTACCGTTGTCTACAGTTCCGGGACACGAGGACAGACAACTCTGACTCTACCTCTTCACCAATACACTCGATCCAATATTTTCGATTAATTTTTTTTTTTAGTCAGTAAAATTCTTAGTTTAAAAAAAACTACAAGTACTTGAAATTTTTAAAAAATAAACCTCTTATTAACGAAATGTTACAACATAACCAAACACGGTATGTTGTTGTACTTAGTCGGCATTCATGATATAGGGGAGGGAGAGCCCGGAGGGAGGGGGTCCAGTGGGGAGATCCAGTAGTGTCTCGTGATCCGACCCGAGGGACACAGTATGTCGTCGAAGGGTGATCGACAAAGTGTGTACCATCACACAGATAAAGTTATAAGGAGAGAGTTAAGAAGGATGGGAGAGGAAAGGGAATGACACAGGTGTTCAGGTAAGAGACATAGACACAGAGATTCTTAGTTTAAAATAATATCAGGACTTAATTTTGTCGACTAAAGAATGTTTTTTTCTTCCGTGTCAAAAAAAAACAAAAAAAAAAAACTCGTTCAAAAGGATTAAACCATGGAACAAGTGACTGGAATTGACGATTATAACAAAATCAAATTAGGACGATAATCCGGTCTGAGTTACTCTTACAGAAAAGATTTAGTTAAACTTAATGACAGAAGTTCAAGACAGTAAAGACCTCGATACCATGACGGTCTGGTCGAATTACATAGTTTCCTCAAGGTTAAAGTCACCAAAAATTACAAAACCTGTCAGCCCTTAGAAAACTCTTAGACCACCTTTTATACCTGATAAAGGATTTTTATACGTGTAGAAGTATATGTTGTACAACGTACACTAATCCCCATAGGATCTTGTGGACCTCTTCCGTTACCGTGGGGTGAGGTCATGAGAACGAACCTCTTAGGGTACCTGCCTCCTCGGACCGCCCGATGTCAGGTACACCAGTGTTTCTCAGTCTGCGCTGACTCGCTGAAGTGAAAGTGAAATCTTGTGAACCTGGTGTCCAATTCTTGAGAATGAGATATTTGTCGAAAGGAAGTTACAATAATGTTTGAGTTTGATAGTTTTCACTCGTTTCACTTCCTGAAACGAAAACTTTTACGGGACAGTCAAGATCCCTTGATACGGGTAAAAACGGAAGGAGAAACTGGGATGTATTTTTATCACGTTACTTTAACCTTACCGACAATTTTTTGTGAGGTCATCAAAAGTTTTACAAAACTCATTCTAAGTCATTTTCTTTATGTGAAGTATAACTTTGTGTCTTGAACACGTGTGTACATTACTCTGTTTTCAAAATGTCCCGAAATGAATGGGATGGATAGACGTTACCTAAGACTACTAAAGATAAAATAAAGTAATTTGTAAAGACTAATCTAACTTGTCTCCACTAAACTGTCAGACGATCACATTTATCTATTAAAAGTCAAACTATTTGTATCAAAATTAACTTAAGAAGGGAGAGTATCACGAAGCAGTCAAGTCAAGTCAAGTCAGCGAGTCAGTACAGGCTGAGAAACGCTGGGGTGCTTAGCGTCGTGCGGTCCGGAGGGACAGGTAGTGGTAGAGGGCCTCAAGTGAGTCTGAGTGCAGGTAACTCAGGCACTACGGTAGGTCGGTAGAGTAGGAGACAGCAGGGGAAGAGGAGGACGGGGGTTAGGGAGGGTCGTAGTCTCAGAAAAGGTCACTCAGTTGAGAAACGTACTCCACCGGTTTCATGACCTCGAAGTCGAAATCGTAGTAAGGAAGGTTTCTTTAGGGTCCCAACTAGAGGAAGTCTTACCTGACCAACCTAGAGGAACGTCAGGTTCCCTGAGAGTTCTCAGAAGAGGTCGTGGTGTCAAGTTTTCGTAGTTAAGAAACCACGGGTCGGAAGAAGTGTCAGGTTGAGAGTGTAGGTATGTACTGGTGTCCTTTTTGGTATCGGAACTGATCTACCTGTAAACAACCGTTTCATTACAGAGACGAAAACTTATATGATAGATCCAACCAGTATTGAAAAGAAGGTTCCTCATTCGCAGAAAATTAAAGTACCGACGTCAGTGGTAGACGTCACTAAAACCTCGGGGGTTTTTATTTCAGACTGTGACATAGATGACAAAGAGGTAGATAAAGGGTACTTCACTACCCTGGCCTACGGTACTAGAAGTAAAAGACTTACAACTTGAAATTCGGTTAAAAAAGTGAGAGGAGAAAGTGAAAGTAGTTCTCCGAAAAATCAAGGAGAAGTGAAAGACGGTATTCCCACCACAGTACACGTATGGACTCCAATAACTATAAAGAGGGTAGTCAGAACTAAGGTCAAACAGAAAGAAGGTCAGGTCGCAAAGAGTATTACATGAGACGTATATTCAATTTATTCGTCCCACTGTTATATGTCGGAACTGCATGAGGAAAAGGATAAACCTTGGTCAGAAGTATCAACCGACCTTAAGTAATCACCAACTCTAACATAATATTACCATAAGCTGGTCCTCTGACTCTTTACAAATCCAGGACAGACCATTGGTCTGACGGAAGAGGACTCCTTGAAATTCTTTCACCGATGGAACAATTCTAGGTAACATCCTATAACTGAAAAAAAAAACTCGTTCGTTTTAGAACTGTAAGTCTCACGCTCAAGATAGAGTAGACACCCATCTTCTCAGTCGGAGTAGAGAAGGTTTTCGAAAGGGACAGTCAGTCTGGACTGACGTTCCCGAGACGGACCGAGAAGACATTAAGAGTTTCGGACACAAAGAAACCCAGACAAAAAGTGTACACGCCGAACCCTCATTAGGACTCTGAACACAGTTAAGTGTGTGTCTTAATTCCCTAAAGAAAGAGGGCGAAAGAGGAGAGACTTTAAAGAAATTACAAGAGGTCACAGAATAAAGATCAGGAGACAGATATTTCGGTCTCAAAAAGAACCTCGAAATCGTTTGGTCCCGTTTGGTCTTCTCCTCGTCATTCTCTGTTCTGTCTTTGTTTGTTGTCTCTAAGTAGGGTGTGAGAAGACTGGCACCCCACGGAAAAGGACGAAGGGGACCGGTCCTTCTGTCCGCGAGAGTCGTAGAGTCCATGAACCTTGCGGTGACGGTAGTGACGACAGTGAGACGTCAAGTACTGACGTCGACCAGAGTCGTGTACGGCCCTCCCCCCCCCTCTCTTCCTGTTTTTCCCGCAAGGGAAATGTGAGATCAAGTGTCCTTTGGGAAAAGGACAAAGAGACCGGTCTTCTCCCCTAAAGAGAACTCAAATACGAGACACACAGTAAGACCTAGAATCTATCAGGAGTCCCGTTTGGTCTTCTCCTTATTTAAGTCGTCATTTAAGTAGTGATACGATTAGTAAGAAGTCCAAAACTGAACGAATGTATTAGGGGGACGATAACAAACGAAAAATCTCGGGATGAACGAAAGATATAAGACAAGTCAATGTTAGTCAACTTCTCTTTGTGACACCACACGAATGAGAATAGAACCGGTCGTCGCCTTCACAAGAAAAACCCAGACTCAGAGATAAGAAGGAAAGTGGAAAGGGGGTTTAGTCCACCATACAGTCAGGAAAGTAAATTTAAAATAATCAATCCTATCGTGGAATTGTTTCTAATTTATGGTCATCGAATTGGTGGTGTTTTTCATCGTATTGGTAAAAAAGTTCTTTGTCAGATCCTCGTGTATCAGGTTCTGCCATTCCACCAAGATGGTCTAAGAGGACACCAAAGGTGGTGACCCAGTTCCGTTGACAAGGACCATAGTAGAGGATTGATCGTTCAACCTTCTTTTTCCGTCCCATCGGTCACACGTAAAAAAAAAAAAAAATTCCTCATATTGGACCTTCACCATGGTAATAAAGACAGGTACAGGGTAACCGGTTTTAAATTAGTGTACCGGCGTGGTACGACGTTCCCTAGAACCTCTGACTTTAGAGATCGAACCACCGGTACACACATCACTTTATGAGACCTTTACGATCATGATTTATACCCCCTTTATCTAGGATAACCTGTTGACGGTCAGACGGTATAGGATTTTAATACCGACCTTCTTCGATGCTTTATGGATTGTTACGGTCGATATAAAAATAAAAACCTTATATTAACGACATGTTACACAATTAAAGACAACATGTCGTTTCACTTAGTCGATATAAATATGTATATGGGGAGGGAGGGGGTGGGGTAGGGAGATCCAGTAGTTTCTCGTCTCAACTCGTGGACACGATATAGTGTCCAAAGGTGATCGATAGATAAAATGTATACCATCACACATACAGTTAGTATTAGAGGGTTAAGTAAGGTGGGAGGGGGTTATAAAATTTTTAGAAATTTTTTATATTTCGACGTTTTTTGTAGAGATCTCCGTCTGTGTTTCACCCTCGTTCTTAAGTCTCTTCGTTCGTAGTCGACCACCCAATGGATACTGAACCCGGAAAATTTAATTACGATCTCTGTTAAATTTTTAAAAGTTTATTAAAGTTCGAATGTTCCTAAGTTCTTACCATTTTTATAGGGTGGGGGGTGGGGGTCTTGATTTATTCCCATTCAACTACTGTTTAGGGAATAGTGAAGATTTATGAAATCTCGTATTACGGATTATTCCTATCAGAGGGTATTTTGGTGTTATATCTGTAGTTTTAGTCTTTTAGTTGTAGATAATAATGATATATTAGGTTGTTGAGTTACTTTTGAAACGGTCAACAAGGTTATTATAGGAAATTTTAATTTTTTTAATAAAATATGAAAACCGACGCGACCCAGAAGCAACGACACATTCGCATGAGGGGCAACGACATATGTCCGAAGAGTAACGCCACCGTCCACCGTAGTGAACAACACCTCGTACCCTAGATCCGTATACCCGAAGTCCTCAACACTGTACGTCCGAGTCATCGACACCGAGTGCCCGAAACAACGGGGTTCCGGACACCTAGAAGGACTTGGTCCCTAACTTGGATACAGGGGACGTAACCGTCCGTCATTATAGGAAAATTCGTTTTCTCACGTTAGACACTAGTACAACTGTATACATCAACTGTAATAAAAGGATTAGAGGAAGATGGACTTGTCAGGAGTCGGAAGTGAACTGAAAGTACCGACTGTGAAAACTTCTAAAGTCAGGAAGGTGGACCTACATACTGCAAAGGAGTACTATTTTAAGTTCATTACATAAAACAAAGAGTCCTTATAGTGTCTTCACGACGATACAAGGAACGTGCGGTAAGACAATCCACCATGAGTGAGTTAGAAAGAGTAATGACCAGTACAATTGAGACTAGTAAACTAACACTGGACGACCCAAATGGTGATAGTTAAACAAAAGAAAGTATTGCTTAACTATGAAATACCATCCATGAAAACTTTCATTTATAGGTAAGGAGTAGTTTAAAGTGAGTGATCCAAATCGTACAAAACTACAAAGAAACGATTTACGTATTAACACTACTACCAACGATTTATATCTAAAAAGATTAAGGTGATAACGACGATGTAAATAATCAACCGTTTCTTCCGGATTCCGTTTCACAAAAGAAGAGGGATAAATATAGGTATATCTGAATTCCAAAAAATTTAAAATAAGTTACTGATTATTAAGTCATGATAATAACTATATTTTTAGTACTAGTCACCCTCTAGAAATTCGACCGAAGACACAAAAAACATCAAAATTTATTAAATTTTTTTAATCTTGTCAAAATCTCTTAAGGAACATGTGAGGAGTCAAAGGGGGTGACAATTGTAGACAAAGATACTGTATAAACAATATCGATTCCTTAGTTGTAACCATGAAATGGTAATTAATTTCAAGTGTGAGATAAGTCTATAGGGAACAAAATGGGACTATACGTATTTTACAAGAAAACGAAAAGGTTCTAAGGTAGATCATATCGTATATAGTGAACCAGTAGTCCAATAAAAATCAGAGGAAACCAGACGCAAGAAAAAGCAGATACAGGAAAACAGTATGCGGATAGCGAAAAACTTGTGAAGGCATTGAAACAGTATTATTTACAAGATCCGATCAGTATAAAAACGACGGGATGGAAACCTTAATCGGTAAAGGGGATCCCCTGAAAAATTACCTCTTACCATAATCCTTTGGTACTAGACTCACGATCAACAAGAGTAACGATAACCCAACAGTAACTAAATCCGGGAGAGACGAGAGACTTCTACTTCGACTCCTTAAGTGTGTGTGTGTGTGTGTGTGTGTGTGTGGGGTAGATATAAAAACATATATAACTTTAATACTCAAATATCACTACGTTTGTTACGGTTGGGGTTTAGGATGTTGATCAATATGAAAAAGGGAAAGGTATAAACATTGAGGACAGTCTCGTCCCTCTTCGGATTAAGGGTAATAAGAGTTACATAATGATTTATTCGAGAATACATTAGAATGACCTATTTGAGAATACATTAGAGGCTAGTGGTGACGAAAGGAGGAAACATGTACAGAAGACATGGGACGAACTCGAGACTGTCAAGTGTGATCCAAGGTTGACGGTCGGGTGGAAAGGAACTTACAACAGGAGTAGGCAAAGGGGTCTGAGGTTATAGAAGACGCAAGAGGTAGAGAGTAGATGGAGTGTCTGTTGATGGAACGAGGGGAGGTACATCACCTGAGTCAATAATTTCTTCACTTCCTACCTTCTTTCTCGTTTCTTACTTCCTTCTCCTTTCTTCTTTACCCGGGTCATATCCGGTCATTTCTTTCGGATATGTAAAATCTTTTAAGATTTTGATAATCTTTCAATTTGACTTTTGTTCCTTATAGAAGTTTCCAGACTCTTTTATAGTGACATCTTAACGCATGAGTCTCTTTGATAGTCTTTACTTTCGTTTCATTTTCTTAATATCTTTTTTCAAATAATTTTTTTTCAGATGGTTGTTATTTTTTATAAAATGTTGCTACTCTTTTACGTATAAAAATTCTAATATATTTTATAAATGGTTTCAGCCAGTATGTTATCCTTGATTTCCTTGACGGGGTTTTACGACAATCTATTCCTTCTTATGAGAATCTTCTCAACTCTACGTTCTTTATCACTCGTTTATTTGACGACTGTATAACCCGTTTAAATTTGTTTGGGACTAAAAATATTTCTTACAATATACACCCCAAATTTTTGACGAACTGTCGTAATTAATTTTACACAACTCGACCCGAGTTATTATTGACGACCCGAAGGGTCCACCGCGTCACCATTTCTTAGCCGGACGGTTACGTCCTCTGTGTCTCTCCGACCAAGGTACGGAAAGTTGGGACCTTCTAAGGGACCTCATCCTTTACCGTCGGGTGAGGTCATAAGGACGGACCCTTTATAGTCTGTCTCCTCGGACTACCCGATGTCAGGTACCCCACTGTTTCTAAGCCTGTTCTGACTTTTTCATACAAACATACTGAATTTCATCATTGACCATTCTTGAAATTTGGTGTTAATGTGTAAAAGTTTTGTCACCTTTCTTTTATACTTGAATCCCCTTCTTTTTAGAATGAGGTTTTCTTTAGTTTTCTATTCTTTATATGTTCATACATTTTATCGTGTTTTACTCTTTTTGTCTACGTCTCTGTCGTTATTGTTGTACATTGCATTTTGTTTTATTACATATTTTTATTACATTTATCTGAATTCAAGAAATTTCTGTTTCAAACAGTCCGGCTTAGATTTTTTCCGGATCGTTATACAGTACCGATTTTGTACTTCGGCAGCCTCCTTCGATGTCGTCTCAGTTACCTGGCCCGAGAAGGTGATGGAAAGGAAAGGGTGGATAGATCGAAGCGGAGGCTGAAAGAAGTCGGAGAGGGTCCAAAACTGGGCCAGGTAAGGGCGGGGGTTCAGGGAGGAGTCGGGGAAAGGAGGCGCCGCCCTCCGCCCCTTCGCTCCTCCGAATTGCAGGTCGGGCAGAGGGATGTGGTTGGCCGAGCGAGAGGGGCCGCCGGCGCTACTACAACGGCCCCCGCCCGGGGTGTGACAGCGCGAGATAAAGAGCCGGGCGGAAAGGCGCTAACCACTCCTTCTCGCATGCAGTGCGACGGATATTTTCCTTCCCAAACACTGCGTCCGCGCGGAGCCCCTCGCGGCTAACCGAGAGAACTGCGCCTGCGAGCCACCTCCAGCCTCAGCACGGCGGCAAGAGAGGCGCTTCTCGCGGTAACGAGAGAGGAGAAGTCGGCTGCGGTGGCGGCGGACACGACGCCCTGGCCGACATACCAATCCGGTGTCAGAAATTACTCATTTGATTCAGGAAGGACACCACCACAACCAGTGCGTAAATACCTCAAAGACTTCCAGGGGCCTCTGATGACGGTCCGTGTCGTGCTGGAAGAACTCCTCTTCACTTGCCATTTTTAAGTAGTGACGAGGTGGGTCTTCGGGGGCATCCTCACAGTGGGACCTGTGTCTGCACACAAGAACTTTGGTAGCCTCGGAAAATGTTCTTAAGGCTGGGCCTACCCCATTTGGAGCCACGAGAAGGAAAGGTAACTGAGTCAGAATGACTTGACTTCCTACCGAAGCACAATCCTCCAAGCAAAGTAAAAGAGTAATGAGGGTTAAAACATAGATTTCGTAACTCTTAAAGCTCACCCCGTATAACCTCATCTGAAGTCAAAGAAATGTAGTAAAGACGCAAGTCTTTAAATTAAAAAAAAGGGCATTGGCATAGCTAAAAAATTTTTTGATTTAATTGTACCGAGGTGACTTGGCGGGTCGAGGACACCTTCAGTGTATGTCCTTGTACTCTAAAGAATAATGTGTGTTAGGTTGGTCACGTTGGAATTCGTTTAAGTATCTCCTGGAATTCTTCATGCCTCAATGCTGTTATCATTCTCACACACTTCGTTGAATACTGTGACGAGACCACCTCTTTCTTCCGTAGGTCCAAAACCTAACCGGGAAACTACTACCAAGTAGTGGGAGATTGGTCTAGCACCTACTGACCAATTCAGAAAATTTGTAATTTAAAGCCCTTCTTGGACCAACAACGTAACGACAAGTGACACAACGTCCAGAACCCTCTTGAGGTCACGAACAGCGGGACCGTAATTACCTTCCACCTTACTTTTTACTTCTCCGCCAGGTCAAATATTCTGTTTTCGCCGCACCTCGAAAATTGTCGTTCGTTGAAAATATAAACCTCTTTATAGTAAGATTTTACGCCGACGCGAAGTTTCTGAGGTCACCGGTATCTTTGTTGACAACGTAAGTTATTTTGAACGGACGAAGTACGACAACGGAACCTGTGCCTTGAACTCTGTCCTGAATTAAATAGTATATATAATCGTATCCGAATTACTTCCTGTTCAGATTACTTCGGAGGGTATCCTTATGACTTTACTGTGTTCGCACTGTTTTAACATCGGAGAAATCGAATGATGATAAGGGTACGGTCTTTATTATATGTTCTTTGTCTCTAATCCATGGTTTTATGAGGAGTCGTGTTATGACCCTATAAAAATTATAGTACATCTGATTTTTGGGTTCCTTAATTCTTGTCGTGACATTTGGTATACTCCAAATAAGGAGATCAGTAGAGTTTATAGTGTTCATTCTGGAAATACCAATAAATAGACGAGGATACAAATGGTGGGCTGTGTACATGGACACATGTAGTCCAAACACACTGTTAACTAAGACAACTTAAGAATGATCCTGAATACCACTAATGACAAAAAGATATTTAGAGTAAAACACGACAACACTTTCCGAGGTCAAACTTTTTTTTTAGTGTAGAGACTTTCAAGTACATTTTATATGTAGTATGTCTTTGTGCACACACAAACATTATAAAAATCTGTTTTTTTCGAAATCTCAGTTAGACAAATGTGAACCCTACGTCAAAACTTCCCCTCCCGGACTTCTGTCTTACCCTTCTCCGATACCTTTTAAACATGATCTTTAAGGTGCAACGGAATTAGAACACGTCCTACATATCTTATCAAGGAAAATAAATCATTTGAAATTTTTCCCCTTCTACGAAACATCGATTTTGTAAAGAATTAATATTTTAAAAACTTACAGAACATCAAGAAGTTGTGTGGATAACCTTCAATAATTGATAATAAAAATTCACATCATAAAAAAGGAACAGAAAAGTTGGTTTTATCTTCTCTCACAGATGATGACTTGACTAGTCTATAGATTGTAAAATACTAAAACTTGACAACATTGAATTATCTATGAACTATGAAACAAAATAATACCTTAAGTATTTTGTCACCATACATAGTTCCAATCAAGTTGGTATCTAAGTATCACACACCTTTACATCAAGACACCCTCTTTATTAAACAATCATAAGTGGAAAGTAGTCGATCATGTTTTCGAATTTGTAGATTTATTACTTAAGATCCTCTCGCTCTGTTTGATTCGTTCTACCATATCGACACAGTAAAAATCATTTTCATCTTCGTTTCCGTACTGATCTCTATTTTAGTAATGAATTTTAAAGTTTTCAAGTGAAGTTGTCTTTCAATGTTGTTAAGATTTAAGATACATAGTTTATTGTACCAAGTTTTTAGATGTTTCGTTTGTACCTTTCTTGGTGTTCCTTTTACCTGTTCAAATGGTCTTACTATCCTTTAAAATAATAAAAAGAAAGTCTTTGTCTAGTTCATCTCTTTTTAATCATTTCTATATCTAAACTTGTTTTGTTATTCAAACTAGGGTACTTGTATTCCTGTAAAGTAGGTTGTCACTCGTAGGTATAAAAAGATTCTCATATACTTTATAATTTAAACTGACATATATTCTAGTATATATCAAAGTCGTTTTAAGATTTTGTAAACTTATTGTCCAAAAGACTGATGTTAATTTAATCTCTTTTTTCATTGTAACCTTAAAACTTTTAGACACAGATCTTTGAAGGTGAAGATCTGTCCTGCATCATCCAGTACCGTCGGGTTGTGGGAGAGACGTTGTAGGTATTTTTATACCCATCCAAAGTTCTTAGTATACAAATTTCTACATGCTCTCGACACTCTCGTCGTACCTGATCCACTTGTCCTTAAGGCTTGTCCTTCCTCAAGAGGACTCCACTCACCGGCAAAACAAACGGCCCCCGTAAATGATCCTGTATAACGACCCTGTACCTGATTCCTAGTCCGAACCAAGAACGTCGTCCCAGAGATGACTCCCTTTTTCTTTGGGTCACTCCGAAGAGAACAGTGAAACCCCGACCACGTTGTCTAACCTTTTAACTCTCCAAACCCGTCAAAGTACAACGTCCAGTTCAAAGAGTCCTTTGTCCATCTCCAAACGTGAACCTCCGAATGACCTCGTAGTAGAGTTGTTGTGACACTGCCTCGTTCTCTTGGTCGTACGACGTCTTCGGCTTACCACTATGTATGTCTACGTTGTCATCGTAATCGGTTAGAGGGTCCCTCGACACTTCGACCCTACCGGTAAATCCCTACAGGTGTTAACACCGTTCCCCGAACCTGGAAACCTGAGGTCAGTAATCTACGTCCGACAGGGACCCCTACTCCCACATTGGAACTTACTTCGTAGTAGAAAGTCAGTTCACGTCGAGGGTCCGTCGCGACACTCGGACGTCGACTATTATGACAATCTCCGACCGGTACTTACGCACAAAATCTGGTACGCTCCCTAGACCCACCATGGCGGTGTCGTAGGTGTCCATGTCGGTGATATGACTTCCTGTGAACGACTCAAGACCCTGGTTCACACTCTCCGACCCCTCAATCTTACTTCCAAAAATTTTCTACCTCCCTTTAAAGGGAGTTGAAGCATCACGAATCCTCTGTTTCGGGACGATCTTCTCCAAGATTAAAAGGGGTTGTGAACCTGACAAAGAGAGAGAGAGAGAGAAAAAAAAAAAAATAATATCGGTAAGACCACTCACCCTTCACCATAGAGTAACATCAAAATTAAAATTATTTTGATTACAATTTGTAGAAAAGTACATGTACAATCGGTAAACATTATGTAGTTGAGTTTATAAAATGGGTAAAAAAAGTCAACCCAGAACAGTAGAATGACTCAACATCTTCAAGGAATATATAAGACTGAGGTTACGGAAATAGTCTATATATTAAACGGTTATGATAGAGGGTTAAACAATGGACAGTAAAAGAAAGGGAATTACCAAACAAAGTTTCATGTCTTCAATTTTTTAAATTACTCCATGTTAAATAGATAAAAGAGAAAATACCTAGTACGAAAATTTAACATAGATTCTTAGAGAAGTTAGTCAGTGTTTCTGAAAAACCGATACAAAGGAAGATCTTTAACATGTCTAAAATCGAGAATGTAAATCTAGACACCAGGCAAAACTCAATTAAAAACATATACCACACTTTATTTATAGAGAAAGAGATACACACATATATATATAAATGTACACCTATAGATCAACAGGGGTCGTAGTAGAGAAGTTTTCTGGTAGGAAAGGAGGTGAGTCAATGAAACCATTGACTTTTTAGTTGAATGGTAATTACTTCCTGAGTAAAGACTTAAGAGTTGTAACAAAGTAACTAGATATACTAATGTGTCAGAACTAATGACATCGAAATACCTTTCAAGACTTTAACCTAGTACATGTAGTAGGAAAAAGTCTTCAAAAATGATAAGATTCAGGAAACGTAAACGTATATTTAAAATCCTAGTTACACAGTTAAATATGTTTTTTATCGGACATCCCTAAAACTATCCATATCACAACTTAAATATTTATTAAACCTCTCTTGACGTTGGAACTATTATAACTTAGAATTTGTACATGTACCTTTTAAAGGGAATTCAAATCAAAGATAGAAGTTACAAAATATCGAAAGTAACACGTTCTAAACATGGAGAATTTAATGTATAAAAAAAGAAACACTACCATAACACTTACGTTACAAAAGAATTAAAATAACGATCACAAATGACGATCAGACACCTTTATGTCAACTAAAAACATGTAACTGAAACGAAAGATGCTCGAAGGATTTGAGTAGACAATCCTCTCTCTCTCTCCCTTACTCCTTCCCTCCCTCTTTCGTTTCGTTCACGAAAAGACAAGAAACCGTAAAAGACGAATGTTCTTATACAGTAGACATTTATTTTCGTCAAAATGAGAAAAAAGGGGGGTTAGACTTACGGAAATGAAAAAAAAAAAATTGACTTAACCGATCTGGGAGGTACAACTGGTCTTCACCAAGGTCTAGAATCCCTCTTTCATAAGTAAGAAAGTGGAAATTCATACTACAATCGACAACCAAGAAGTAGTCCAACTCCTATAAGAGAAGATAAGAATCAAACAACTTTCAAAATAGTATTTTGTCCACAACCCATAAAATTTTACGAAAAAAGGTGTAGGTAACTGTACTAGACCACCAAACACAGGAAGTAAGATCATTCTAGTACATGATATAACTAGTCAAAAATTTACAATTTTGTTGAAACGTAAGGACTCTATTTAAGGTGAACAAACAACATAAATGAAGAAAATATAACTATGTAAACCGAACGATTATAAAACAAATCTGAAAACGTAGATATAAGTACTCCCTATAACCAGACGTCAAAAACACACAACGAAAAATAGACCAAAACTGTAGTCCCATCATGGTCATAATACCTTACTAAAACCTTCATAAGGTAAGAGGTAAAAGACTTTTTCAAACACTTCCTAACCATAATAAATATGAAATTTATAAACTATTTTAAGTGGGTACTTCTTAAGAACCGGACCCAAAAAGAACCACCATTCTAAAACTTAATGATTAAGTTAAGAAACTAAAAAAATATCCAGATAACTAAAGATGAGATTAGAAACGAACGAAACTTAAGACAAACGAAAAGGACAACATCAAAGAATTCCTCTTTGAAACAATAATAAAATCCTGAAAGAGGGGGGGGGGGGGTAACCATAAATTTCGAGATTTTAAAGGGAGATCCGTGATAAAAATCGACGACGACAACGATTCAGTGAAATCAGCACAGACTGAGACACGTTGGGGTATCTGTCGTCGGGTGGTCCAAGGGGGCAGGGACCCTAAGAGGTCCGTTCTTGCGACCTCACCCAACGGTAAAGGAAGAGGTCACATACTTTCGCTTTTCACTTTCCTTTCAGCGAGTCAACACAGACTGAGAATCGCTGGGGTACCTGACGTCGGGTGGTCCACGGAGACAGGTACCCTAAAAGGTCCGTTCGTATGACCTCACCCCACGGTAACGGAAGAGACTAAAAATCGATATTGAGTAATTAAAAATAAAAAGAAATAAATTAAGTTGTATGTATTAAATAGAACACTAAAGAAGAATGGTACTGAATGAATCTTTATATGACAAATTAAAGGTTTCTCAACCTTTGAAGGGTAAAAGAAAAAATGACAACAAATAAAGATTAAATCAATAATTGAGATAGGTTCTTCTGTTACCGTGGGGTGACGTCATGAGAACGGACCTTTTAGGGTACCTACCTCGTCGGACCATCCGACGTCAGGTACCCCAGCGATTCAGCCTGTACTGACTCGCTGAAGTGAAAGTGGAAAGCGAAAGTACGCAACCTCTTCCTTTACCGTTGGGTGAGGTCACAAGAACGGACCTCTTAGGGTCCCTGCCCCTCGGACCACCCGACGGCAGATACCCCAGTGTGTCTCAGCCTGTACTGACTTCACTGAATCGTTCTTCCGAAGGACCTCAGTTTACATAAACGTGAGGTTACTACTTACTACAGAGGTCCGTCTTTCGACCAACTTGACTTTACATTGTTTCCCGTCTCTTCGTCTCCCTTCCTGAAACGTCCGTCTCTGGTTCGTACACATTCCCGTGTCCGGACTTTCGCGTACACAAGTCACGGTCGTTCTACTAGGGACATGAACCTTGTGTCCTTTACATTAATAGAAGAAAAACAAAGGTAGTCATATCGATTTCAACCAGTAAAATCAACTAGAACAGTTGGACAAAACCAAAGTGACTAAAAGAGATGACAAAAAGAAAAGACAGTGTAACTCATATTTCTTCCACGTCAACCCTATGTCTCCTTCACCACCCTGTCCTACATCTTTTCTATCGACTTTCCGAGGGACCACAAGTCTAAGGTCGAAGTGAGAAGTCGGGGAGAAGACTAGTACTCTCCAAGAACCATACTCCGGTGTCTAATGTCTTGTCCCTACAAAGGAGTCCCATAAGAACCGACTCGTGGTCGTGGGTCCTTCCTCCACAACCTTCTTAATCTGGATCCGGCCCCCACTGCACTACAGAGACGATCAGTGAGAAGGTCCTAGGGTCCGTGGGGGGACCGGACAGTGACTCCCCACCGTGCATCCCGACCGAGTACCACCCGTCACCTCTGGGAGTCCGACTCGGCCGTCGTCCTCCCGTCTGTCACCATCCAGAGACCCGTACCTAACAAGAAAGGCCACAGTGAGTTACTTTCACCTCCGACCTACGACGGTACGACCATCTACAAATCGTCCCAGAAGGTAACACCCCCGGCGTTCGAACAGGGGGGGGCGTTGGGAGGGGTCCCGAGACGACCTGTGGTCCCTCCACTTCCGATGCTGGTTTGGACCATATTCTCTGTGCGTCTGACTGTCGGAAGACATACTTTCGACAAGGTCAAACGACTTGATGAACTCTCACACTTCCGGACCTCTCAAGTAGGGACTCAGTCCTTGTACTTTAGTTCAGAAGGGAGTACGAGGGGTGCCACGGGAAGGGGAGTGTCGGAGAGAAGACGGAACCAAACGACGGGCAGGGGTGGGTGTAAAGAGACCAAAAGGAAAACCATTATTGGTGTTTCCGTACGGGTGTGAGTCGTCGGGTGTCCCGTCACTGGTAAAGACTGAACACTGAACGAAACTCGGTCTGTGAGTCGGGAGTGCGGGAGACTCAGAACTTCCCACACATAAACAGGTCGTCTCTGACTTGAGGGACCACCCACCCAGCGGTACTTCGGAAGAGAATACGGGAGTATCCTTCCTAGGAGAGGGAAGAGACTCGTGTGCTGGAAATAGACGTCAAGAAAGTCCCCGAATTGGTGAAAGAGGGACTACCGTTTTACGGAACACGGGTATAGAGTAGAGGAGATGATTTGGGGTCTGGAACAGTTCCGTCTAAGATCTAAAGGTGTTCCAGATCGGTTTTCAACCGTTAACCGCCTACTTCTGTAAGAACCCTTCCTTCGGACTCCTCCCAATGTCCTTTCACTTGGGTTCCGGAGGAAGTCCTTGTCTCGAGAATGAGTAGAATACGGACCCGGAGAGGGGAGTGTGGTCTTTCAAGTTTCCTTTTTGTGTTACTGTTCCTACCGGTAAAAACTTGGGTAAATATAACAGTCACAATGGGACCCGAAGTAGGTCGGGATAGGGTCGGAAACTCCAACGTAGTCTACCAGACTTATAAGTACCGAAGGAGTCCGGTTCACATCGACAGGTCGCATTTCCTCAGTATAAGACCTCATATCTGGTCCCTGGAATGTTTTCGGAGGAACAGGAGCCCGAGACCCATCATCCTCCGGTCCAACACAAACATGCGCTTCAGCTCCTGGATCCCTTTTTATACACACTAACTCCTTGACCGAGATTCCTCCTCGGACGGACTTCTGGGAGCAAACCCTCGAACACCTTCCCCTATGTGGGCGCCGTCCGTACACCGGGGACTTCGGTGACCTCCCCTTCCTCGATCTCGAAAGACGGAGTATTCCCTCGAGACTGTGTCACCCTATTTGTATCAGACCCAGTTCTCCTAAGTCCGATTTCAGACGAAGACGAAGGCTGACGGACACCCAGGAACGATCACTACGGTAAGACCGACTCGGAGTCAGGAGCGTAGACACTTCACCCCCATTACTGTCGAAGGAGACCGTACCACACTCCTATTTCGATCCATCGTCCGTTTTCACAAGTCACGGACTATGAAACAGAGAGGATTTGCACCGAACTTAACCCTCTTGTCGAACCTGTTACAAGAAACCCATAATCGAAACCGAAGTGTTTTTTCTCCTACTTCGATTTATAGGGACTTTCCTTCCTTGACCTGTCCCACCTCGACCTGATAGTCGACCTGTCAACCCGAACTCCTGTTGTTCGGGGTGTCAGACTAAGACCTTGGGTGTGTCCTGTCGAGAACGCCTCACACACGACAGACAGTGCGTTACACAAAAGACTTTAAAGAGAATTTTGAGAATCTTTTACATTTTGTACATAATTATCTTTATTGCCATATTATTTGGGAGCGCATAAACAGTAGGTCTACGTTGTTAATAGTCAATCCAGTCAGAAATCCCGCGACACAAGACCAAGAGACTTATGGGTAGTAGAGACGTAGCAGACAACCCACTGTAAATATGAATCTGATAAGGTTCTTGAACTAGTGGGGCACCGGGTCGGTAGGACTCTCTTTCTCTTTCGTACTCGTAGATGAGACCGGTCTTTCCACGGTTCACACCTCGAAAAAGTTCGACAAGAGAAAATTACAGGAGGTTTTGAGACCCTCCACAAATCAACGAGTCAGGACAGGTTAAGAGACGTTGGGGCACCTGACATCGGACGGTCCGAGGAGACAGGTACCCTCAGAGGTCTGTTCTTATGACCTCACCCAACGGTAGAGGAAGAGGTCTCTTAAAAGGGTTGGGTCTCTTAAAAGGGTTGGGTCCCTAGCTTGGGTGTAGAAGACGAACCGTCCACCCAAGAAATGGTGACTCGGTGGTCCCTTCTGGGTTTTGAGACCCTCTCTCCTTAAGAAACCTTTTCTTCCTTTGACTCCGAGTCCCTCCACGTCACTAACAGGACTCTTCGGAGACGACGACTGACCGTCCCGACCCTGAGGTGTCGGGTTCGAGAAAGGTACTACGATACGTTCGACTGGAAAAACATATTTACCCGTGAATACTAAGTAATTTTTTTTTTAGGGTGGGTGCAAGACCAGATGTTTTGATACCTGAAACTACTGGAAAGACGGACCACAGACTCCCCTTCACGTCCTCGAAGGGTCTTGACGGGACTCACCCACAGCCCTATCCCAAGCTCGAGGTCCGGTCTCACACAGTCGTCGGAAACCCCTCGTCCGTCATATCCGGTCCCTCGGTCCTGTACAGGTCGCGACGGGAGGGAAGTCAGGGGGATCTCAGTCTCCCTCAACTGTTTGCGGCGATGGGCACAATGCCCCCACTCCTCGGGGAATGAAACTACCGCTAAGAGTCTCTGTGCAGAGCCTACCACGACTCCCCGCCCATGTCAGAGGGGACACTGTCTACCACAAGTCTCTGGAGAACCCGTTAAACGACCCCTCTCTGTTCCCTCTCCTCATTCGACTAAAAGACGGAAAGGTCTTGTTCGGACTGGGTCATGTGACCTCTGAGAGGAACGGGGGTGTCCACCGGTCAGTGACGGCAAAGGCGACAACAGAACGGTGAAGCACCGGGATCCCACGAATTTCGAATCCGAATGTTGTTCCTGTGTAGGAAATACAGGAAACTCTGATCGACTCCGAATTTTGTTGTACTCCGCGAGACTTAAGACTTCCTTTTAGTGATCCCGGTTCTACTTATTTGATCACTGAACGTCTCGTCGACCATTTCTTGGGCGGACGGTCACGTCCTCTGCGTCTCCACCTAAACTAGGGACCCAACCCTTCTAGGGGACGTCTTCCCTTAAGGCTGGGCGAGACCATAAGAACGGACGTCTTAGGGTACCTGTCTCCTCGGACCGCCCAATGTCGGGGACGCCAGCGTTTCTCAGCCTGTACTGACCCGATCGATTCGTGCGCACGTGTCTCGTCTGAGGCCCTGGGGGGCCCACCGGATCGGACAACGGAACCCTGCGGACTCAGGGAGCGAAGGATTCGAGGTCGGGGAAGGTGTGTGAATCCTCGTAGGACCCGCAGGTAGTACTGGCAGGACACAGAGACATAAATCCCGAGGAACTAAGTGGCAGGGTCGGGACCGGGACCACTCCTGACCGACGAAGAGGTGGCTCACTGGGGTGTTACCCGTCATGGACGAGGGACGTATCTACGAGGCTCGGACGTGGGACCCTGCGGGAAGGACGAGGTCCCAACGAGAGACTCCCCGTCGGGAGGGGGCGTTCGGACAAGGAGGACGACCCCCGGGCCACGAGTCGGTCGGAACGTCTTGTCGGAGAAACTACACTGAGACTCACGTGGGGGTAGGGCGGAAGAACACAGTTCAAAGTTAGACCCCTTTTCGGTGTACTCTTCAGAACACAGGGCCTTGTCTGGCCCTTTCCTCGACCAGAACGAAGTCTCAGCCCGTCTGCCCTCCCTGTACCCGGTGTAAAAGTACGAACCGAAAGAGGAAAGGTAAGTGAGTCGGGTCGGAAGTGTCTCGGGACACTGAACGGTCCGAGACGTGATCCACGTCTTCCCGTACCGCCTCTTCGGTCAGAAAAGGAAGGACCTCCGACCACAGTCACCTTTTACTTACTAATCTCACTACCGTTCCTCTCCCCTGTCTGTCCGTGTCTCCTCCCGTCCCGGGTCGGGAGGTCCCCGGGGCGACCACCAGGTCACCACCTCTGGGGTACGAAGGTCACGTCCCCCAAAACAACAAATCAGCGATTCAGTACAGACTGAGCAAACCCTGAGGTACCTGATATCAGACGGTCCGAGGAACAAGTACCTGAAGAGGTCCGTTCTTATGACGTCACCAAACGGTAAAGGAGGAGGTCCCCTAGAAGGGTTGGGTCCCTAACTTGGACTCAGAGGACACAACCGTCCACCTAAGAAAGGGTGACTCGGTGGTCCCTTCGGGAGGTCACACCCTCTGTGTCAAGTCAGGGACCAACTCCTTGGTTCTAGGATGTACGGAGCACCACTCCGTTTTTTTTTTTTTTTCTTTTACTCCGTTTCGACCACTGTACCCTCTCCTTCTACCTCGTCGACTCCATCTCCGTCCGTCGTCTCTCTCTTCCCATTCTGGGACAAGTCTCTCTTCTCGGTCCGCGTTTGAGTGAGAATTATTTTTTTCCGCAGGTCTTCTTTTCTGTCTTCGATTCTGGACTTCCCGGTTCACACTCAAGGAACTTCTCTCCTCTTCCTTATCGTGTGCTTTTAAGAACTTCTCCTCTCTCTCGTACTGACACTTTTCCTACCTATCTGGCTACCGTCCCCCTCCCTTCCTCCCGGACCCTACTTGGCGCACTTCCCCAAACCTGAAAGGACCCTCGTGGTTGCTCGGTATATTTTCAGACTTCAAATCCTCTGTTCTCCCGGACGAGGACCGAAGCTTCCTAGGAGAAACACCTCGACAGTTCCTACCTAACTAGTCTCCCTTCGTCCTAAGGGTCCCTATCTAGACGTCGATCTTTCGAGGACGTCACTGCTCAATCTAGCGTCATCCACACCAACGAAGATTCTGCGACCCGTAACGGGTACGAGACTACGTCGAAGTTCCGTTTAACGGACCCCGGGAGGACCGCGTAACGAGTGTTCGGTCCACTGGGCCTCGTTCGTTGAATTTGAGAGTCACGGACAAAGGAACAGATATTGTGTCCCTACTAGCGACATAAAATGGGCCGACAGTTCTACTGCTCTATCACGTACATTTAGAGGATTTTCTGTATAATGAAAAATATATCTCTTTAGTCTACGTTGACTTCAATAGAATTAAATTTTCGTGGGAAAAGTCTTTACATTGGACGGTACTGAAACTTCTGGTCTGACAGTCGAGGTCCCTCCGTCCCCGGAACACGAGTATCGTTCATTGACTCTTCATCTAACTCCTCCCCAAGGACGAATTAAGTACCTGTGATAAGGTCTTTGATACCTCGCCTTGACAGGGTGTCGTACTCCACCCCGAACCCGTCTACAGAGATCCCCAACGTCTCCTGCGGAGACCGTTGGCACAAAGACGTGTTGTCCCTTTGACGAACGTCCGGTTGAGGTTCGTCTTTCACTGAGAAGGATAGGTCACCCTCAAAGTCCGTCAAGACGGGTACTAGTGGTTTCGTGGTGGTGGTGGTTAGTCTCGTTGGTCTTCTTTATGTTTGTGTTTTATGAATCTATTCTCCCTGTCTCTTGGTGTCGTGTTTTGGTCTCGATCACACGTGCTCCGAACGTGCTCCGACTGCCCGGAGGTCCTCTGTATCCTTCTTCCTTGAATCACGCACTTCGTCAATCAAAGAACCCCCCGAGTATCCTCGTCCCGACCCATACCGACACACCTTCGGCAAGACACAGTATGACCAAATCCCGAGAGGGGTCACGGGACCACTCTCCCCTTACGTCTGTGTCCGGTCTCTAGTGTCGACTCGGAAACCTCGAGTGACCCCTACTTACACAAACTATAAACAATTATCAAAAGTCTCAGGAAACCTGACATTCCTCTAGTTTGATCAGTTAGGATTTCCTTTAGTTGGACTTATAAGTGACATTCCCGACTACGACTTCGATTTCGAGATTATGAAACCGATGGACTACACATCTCGACTGAGCAACCTTTTCTGGGACTACGACCCTTTCCAACTTCCGTTTTCCTCTTTCCCCACCATCTCCTACTCTACCAACCTACCGTAGTGGTTGAGTTACCTGTACTCAAACTCGTGTGAGACCCTCTATCACCTCCTGTCTCCTCGGACCACACGACGTCCGGTGTCCCAGCGTTTCTCAGCCTGTGCTGACTTGCTATTGTTGTCAAGTCTAATCGAATTGAAAGGTTGTCTTTGTAAAGATAACGGCACCAAGGCGTCTCACTTCTATTTACACTTCACGGACCATAAATCATTCGCTGACTATTTACAGCCGGTGACATTGACAATAATTTTTAGTAATAAAACTTACACCCGACAGTAAGAGTCACTTAACAAAGTAACAAAAGTGACACAGGTCATGTCTCGGGAAGACCCTCGAAAAGATCATTCCATGGACCCCGTCCACATGTGGGTGTAGACACGAGTTCTATCCCCATGAGTCTCGTCCGGTTGGGTCGGACGTTGGAAGGAATATCTTTCGACGGGATCACCCCGAATAAAACGAGGGCCAATGGTCCTTGCACCGGTCGTGGGTACCAGCCTTCTTAGCTAACGAACAGTACCAAGTACTCGGGTGACAAACTCCACCGAAACCACTGTAAAGACAAGAACCGTCCGTGTGCTCATGACGGCCCTCCGTCCCTCGGGGTGGTCCATACAGGGGAGTCACCGTCCCGGAGGACGGTTGTGGGGGAGGGTGACTGAGAAGGGATGGGTCGAAACACGGGGAATCTTTGGGACACACACAAAAGTCTCTGCAAGTTCGGAGTTCCACTGGAACTCTTCGAACTGTGACCTCGGGAAACCTCTTGGTGACTTCCCGAATCCCCCGTCCCTCGTCGTCTTTGTTCTGCCGCAGAAGTCCCTGGTCCCGTCCGGGAGGGCCCTCGCGCGTCCTCGTCCCTTGTCCCTATGGAGACGGCAGTCCTCCTTCTAGAGTAGGCCCTACACGGCCTAGGGCGGCCGCTACTGAGGGTCCCGGTGCGGCCCCTTGTGCATCCGCAACAACGGGACGGGACCTTTCTTCCAGGACGGTAGGAGGTCTCAGTGCGAACCTTTTCCTGAAGGCGACCGTTTCTAGGGAGCCGGGACCCCCGCCCTTCTCTTGGTCTCTGCCTCGAACCTCTGCCCAACGCCCTCACTACCACCGGATCAGACCAGAGGCTTGCAACTGGGGAAGAGACCGAAGAGGGCTCACGAGCCGCAAGACGACGCCCACGACTTTCGTCCGGACAAGTAGGCTGGCCTTTCGGCTCGAGGGTGGCTCGAGGGTGGCCCGAGGGGCCGCCGGTGTTTTGGTGGCCTTCCCCTTCCGCACGGAAAGATTGAACGGTGGAGGGGTCTCTCGGTTCGGTCCACACGTCTCAGATGGTCGCGGAGCTCAAGACCAGTTTCGAGATACACTCCCCTGGGACCCGTGGTTCCGTATTACCATTCTCGGCCCCGAAACCTCGGTCTGGACCCAAACCCCCGGTCGAGGTAAAAAGAGGGGTGGGATAAGTATCCCACTGAGTATCAGTGACTCAGGAGAGTCGGACCCCGTCCTTCGTGAGGGGCGACTGGAGCCACTGGGCCATCGTGAAGAGTCGGCACGTGAGCCGGAACGACCACCCCAACGAGTCCCGTTTCTACTATCCCACGAGCACCTTCCTCCGGTACAGGGAGTCCTAGACGAGGCACTTCCGAGGACGCTACCGCCGTTGTGGATGCCCCTCTTCCCCCCATCACCCCTACGGATGTGAAATATTTGTGGGGTAAGGAGAGGACCACCACGACCGTCCGTTGATCTATGTCGCGTCTTCCGAGTCCTCAGAACCCCCCACAGTAGCCGGTACCCCTGTTGTCTCCTACTCTCTTTTCCCAGAAGGACGAACTCGACCGACTCTGGGGGTAATTCAGCATTCCCTGGTGACCAGACAGGGTCCGGGGACCGGTCACTTCTATGTGGACACTTCCGTAAGGACCGGTGACGGGAAATCCCACCCGACGAGGGGGGTCCTCTCCCCACTACGGTCCCAGGGGAGGTTCCTCGAGTAAAGTAGAACCAGTCTCTCTGGTCGGACGCAAAAAGGTGAGATACCTCATTAAGACGTAGTACTTCGGGTCGCACCACGGAGGCAAGATACCAAGTGTAAGTCGTTATGGAGTTATTTTGGGTTATTGAGTTATTTTCGTGACTTAACCTGGACTCCCCTTTCTCGACGCAGAGGTGTCCAACGACTTCGGGGGACCAACTCGGAGTCAGAAGCGGACGTTCAGTTCTCTTAATCGACCCGACTCGTCACCCGGCGGGGGAGGAGGATGGATACTACCGACACCCGAAGTGGTCGGAGTGGTGGAGGAGGTCCCTCAAGTGAAGCCCCACCAGGACCCGTTTGTAGAGGAAAAGTACCAAGTCCACCGAGGAGGGGACGTCCCTTTCCTTCTTGTGCTACGTCGACACCACTACTCTTGGTGGCCCATCCCACCCCTACAAGGCCTCTGAGAGTCTTGGAAAGGACGTCTCGGGACACGAAACCCGACTCGACAGTCTTCACAACTCCGGGCAGGAGATCTAACCTTGGACTCCACCTTCGATTCCTAAACTTTGCACTTACAACACACACACACACACACACACACACACACACACACACACAAAGAAATTAGGTTTGGTGTATACCTCTTAGGTTATTTCGGAAAGAAACTCGACGAGCCCAGCACCGAAGGATCCGGTCATGTCTTTCCGAGTCTCCTTTGTGGACTCAGATTGACTCTGAGAACTGGGGCTCTGTATGTTGTGTGTCCGGGTCACTCCCTACCCCCGGGTTCCGTGGGTCGTAGCCCCACATAAACTATTCTCGGTAATTGGAGGGGTGCCCCAGTGTTTCAGTCTGTGTGCTACCTCACTACCTTGACTTTGACTTTAATTGGAGGGGTCACGGAGGGACCACCGAGTCTACCATTTCTTAGACGGACGTCACGTCCTCTGGGCCCAAACTAGGAACTGAGTCCTTCTAGGGGACCTCCTCCCGTACCGTTGGGTGAGGTCATAAGAACGGACCTCTTAGGGTACCTGTCTCCTCGGACCACCCGATGTCTGGTACCCCAGCGTTTCTCACCCTGTACTGACTCGCTGATTGTGAAAGAGAAAGTAATTGGAGGGATATTTATTCTTATTCGACCCTAGGTCTTGACCGAACGTTACCGACCGACAAGGGTCACTCGAGCTCTAAGAAAGGTGAAGAAGGAAATGTTTAAAATGACCTCAGATCAAATAAACGTCACGACACAATCAAAGTCTATATGTCGTGTCACTAAGTCAATATGTACACGTATATAAGTAAGAAAAAGTCCAAGTAAAGGGTATATCCAATAATGTCTTATAACTCACCTCAAGGAACACGATATGTCATCCAGGAACAACCAATAGACAAAATATGTATCATCACAAACGTACAATTAGGGTTCGAGGATTAAAAAGGGAGGGAGGGTATCAAGGAAGGGAGGGTATAAAGGGGAAACCACTACCATTTAAACAAAAGGTTTAGACACTTAAACAAAGACAAAATGTTTATTCAAGTAAAACACACACACAGTATAATTTTTTAATCTAAAGTGTGTCCTCACTATACACGATAAACAGAAGGAGACAGACTGAATGAAGTGTAACACAATCTAAGGAAGGTACAGAAGTGTATCCTCCGTCACCCAGTGTCCGACCAGTTCCTACTGAGGGGACCCAGTTAACCAGGGTGCTCTTGGCCTCACTCTCACCGTCGAGACTGTCTGGCACCTCCTCCCCGTTCGAGTTAACTCGTTTCACTACTACTTTCCACCCGTTCTCCGTTCGCGCCGTCGGACGTGGGTACGGACCTGGTGCGTTACCTTCCGAGACCCCGTCCTCCGCCCCAGGTCCAGGGTCAGGCGAGGTCACCCTCAGACGGGACTCTCCCAGACAACGACGAACACCCCCTGAGGTGATAAGAACCGACTCTGGGAGAACAAGGGTAGAGACAGAATTTTTTTTTTGGAGAGTACCTGTGTAAGATACAATCACCTTAAACCCCTTAATTTTGTACCTCGAGGCTCACTTTAGGATTCCTTCCTCCGGTAGGTCGACCCGGGAGTCGTGTGACGTCAGTCTTCGACCTGACAGAGGGAATGAGTCAGGAAGTGGTTACGGAGTCTATAGTACAAGAATAGTGTACGACCTGTGCCTATAGTTCTGAATGTCGGAGTACCCCTCCCTCTGGTCGTCTCCCCACGGTCGGGGTATTGCACTGTTCACATTATAGTTATGTGTTTCCCGTCTGCCGTTAAAGGAGATCCTTTGATTGATTCTGGAGCTACGAGTTCCTTGTGACGAACTTCCTCCACTGTCTACCCCGACTCGCCCGCACACCCTTCCCTCTACCCGTGAGCAAGGTCCGTCTCCTTGTTGTATACGTTTCTACCCCTTCTTTCCCTCGTACAGTGAAACCCTGTTGACACCAAATTATGCCGACCTCCACTCACGTTCTGTCCTTCGTCCCTCTACTCCGACCCTCGTCCTCCGTCTGTGTGAGCGTGCGTGTAAGTTTCGAAAACCTGTTCTCACAATTCCGAGGACGCCCTACTCAGTAAACGACACCTCTAGTCCTGTGACGACAGGACGAGAGATAAGACAGACTCGTCAAACGGGGGACCTTCTAGAGGAGGTCAGGGGAAGGCTCTCAACGTCCAGAGTCCTTTGGACGTCCAGAGGTCTGACTGTCATGGAACTGTTACTCGGGGAACCTCAGGTGGTAGGTCTAGAAGGAACACCGGAGACGAAACCCATGTGGAAGAAAGAGATCCCGGTACTGTTCCTCCACCCGTTACGGGTACCGACGGACGCTCCACCACAAGTCTGTTTTCCGGTCTCGATGAGTCCTAAATAGTCTGTGAAACGGTTCTAGGAGGGAAGGAGGGGGTGAGGAGGGTCCTCCGGAACAATTCCGGGACGGAGCTCTATGGGTTTACCACCCCGGGTCCGCCCACGTTACTAGTGGTACTAAGACCCGACAAACGAGAGGAGGCCTCGGGTCTTCCGTAGGGGAACAAAGAGGAGGGGCATAAGAATAAGAGGAAGACCTCGCTGCCATCTCTCGGGAACCCCCCTGAGTGGAGTGGTCGTGGAACCTTTTGTTTGTGCACTAACCTCTCGAACAAGAACCACTAGGCGTCTCGTCGGTCCTAGGGACGGTGCCGGTGTCTCCGACACGGACGTTGTCTCACCTGACTCTACTGACAGACCGGGGGCCCGGGGTGGCGGTTCTGGGAACCGTCTCAAGAGGCATGGATCTTGGACACTACCTTGTTCGTCGAAAGGGAGCGGGAGTGTCTCAGTTCGGACATCCGTACGTCCCACACGTCGTTGAGAGAAAGCGTATTATGAGACGTGCGTCCCCACACAGTATCGTGAGGTCACGAGGTCTTGTCTATAATTGTTTATAACGACGTTACTTTCTCTCCGTCTCGACGACTCCCTCGTCTAGGAAGTCTTTACTTCCAGACCCAGTAGAATGATTCCCTGTGACCGTTCGGCTCCAGAAACAGACTCTTATTCGTTTGTACCGTGCCCTCTGACTCCTTCTTTATTTATTTGTAGTTGGTACCGACGTACTGACCACTGTCTTTGCTCCCTACATCATTGGTACGTTTCAAGGAAGGAACTGATAGTACACTAAATTAACAAGTATAATTGATTAAATGAGAGAGAAAAAGAAGGAGAATGTTCAAAACAACTTCCAATTAAGATGTTAAGTCGGAGAGTTATTGTCTCAAAAGTTTACACTGACTCAACCTCCTCATCAATTAGAACGGGTCTAAACCCGTCACACTGATAGAAGGTCTATATTTATACACCTAACTTTTTTTCACGTGTGACAGTCTCAACTCTCAATTACGAATAAACCCCCGTTTTACTCCTGGAATCGGGCCCTCTGTCGGAAAGTTTATCAAGACCCTTGATGAGTCGTCGTTACTCCCCCTCTAGTCATATGTACACTAAAATCCCTTCCCCCGTGACGTCAGTTCATGTGTAAAACCGTCCTTCCGACGACGATCAGTGGTCTTCCAATAAGGACCAGTGCTCTTCGTCTACAGAGGTGATTACTGAAATACGAAAAGATCTATACTGTTCTACGTTCGTTGACCCAAGTATTTTAGAAGAGGACTTTTATAGATTGATAGACTTCCGGACAAGACGGACAAAAAGGGTCCCGTGTCTCCTGGGGTAGGGATAGCGACGGGACTTGAGGAAAGTCCCACACAACTTCCAACCGTTGACGTCCCCGGTCTCTGAAGTAAGAACAAGTTTGTCGGCTACTCGCTGTAAGAAGTCGACCATTTGTTTACTTGACACCTCTGACGGAGAGGGGTAAAGTCCCTCTTCCATTCTCACAGACGTGGTCGACCTTTCTATCAACGTAAAATAATCCGTAAAACAATCTTAACAAATATAACAGTAGACCTTCATAGTTACACATCTTACCCACACGTGACTACGACTTGTAGGTTTTCCCACCCATTAACAACGAGGAACCAGACGTTTGGTGAAAGGTCGGAATGGTCAACCGAAATACCGCCCGATACGGTTATCCCCCACGGTCCCCCACTGGCTTTCCGATTTACTCCTCCCTCTCTTGTCAAAAAAGTCGTAGTAGGGGTTGACCCTTCTAACGAACCATTTTACATTCTGTAAGTCAATTTAGACTAAAAATCTATTTGTTCTTTACAAAAAAAAATCGTACACAAGGTACGTAATAATGTATTTGTAAGATTTTTGAATAAAGAGACTTTGAGTTTAAATCGACTAGTAGACGTAAAAACAAAAACGCTCTAGACCGTTGAGGTAACGGAACCCAACAAAAAAAAAAATGAGAATGTCGTCGTCAAACAAGGTCTTCGTCACCAATTTAAGTGAAACGTGAAACAGGTAATGAAGATCTTGATTGGAGTATCGCGAGGGATGGAGTAGAAGGAATACAATGGGGTCGGATACCCCCACCATCGTCCAGGAATCATAAAGAAGAACCGAAAAGTCAAGAAATTACATATTAGGTGTTCAGAAATACAGTTCAAAAGAGACAATTTTGGTGACTAAACCTACGACTGTCTCAGTGTCATTTCATGGACGTCGACCGTTACGATTCGTAAATCCTACTAGTTTCTTTTCCTTTAAGTTCACCCTAACAAATACCGACCAATTTTAATATGTTTATTTTTTCTTTAGCTATAATAGAGACCGACCACTCCCTCCTCCCTTTTCTCATTTCAGGGTCGGGTGTAAGGTAAGATTTCTCGATGTCAGGAAAAACCTTTTGATAAAGGGTTATATTTGGTTCCGTATTTTACAAAAACGGGAAACTGGAGTACGAAGATGAAAACCCTTAGATACATACTTTTTTTAGGTTTTCCATACAACATCCCATAAATACTGTGACAGTGAATATTGTGTCTTACTGACCTTTTTTGTTTTTTAGTTGTTTTCTCACTACAAATTCATTTAATCGATTACATCTGTGACTCATCCTATAGCGTCGGTAATTTTTACGAGGAATACTATCGTTGTATCTTTTACGGTACTTCAATCATTGACTGTCGTGTCTAATAAGTCTCACGAAATATTCAGAATTACATTTCTGTAAATTAACATAGTATTAGTAGGAGTAAAATGTCTGACCCTTTCACTCCATACCTCGTCAAACGACTCAACCGGTTCTAGTGTATTGTCACGCTTAAGCCCCTTAGTCCGAGAACCCGACCACGAGAATTGGGGAGGATATGCAGTGAATTAATCAACCTTCCTACACGCTCGTACGAGTCAGCACAGGTCGAGACATACTAGGATACATCGGGCGGTCCGAGGAGACAGGTACCCTAACAGGTCCGTTCTTATGACCTCACACGACGGTAAAGGATGAGGTCCCTGAGATTTATTTGTGTAAGTGAGCGACACCTCTACGACCCTAACTTAGGTCCCGGAGTATGTACGTTTCGTACATTGATCAACCTTCCTTCTCTTGTAATTTTGTCAGATGTATTGGTACTAAGATTGACATAGTTTTATATGTGTGTCTTAGACCTACCGCGACATTTTATGATTACCAACGTCCCACTCTTATCCTCACATAAAAAGTAAAGACACAGGTCAAAAGGCAACCTGTCTCTCGTTCAAAAGTGGAGTAGATCAAGATAAAGTCCTGTCGGAAGACGGAGGACTTCTTTCCGTTACTTTCTTAGGGTTTCTTTCCGTTACGACTTCTCACAAGTTTGATGACGTGTTAACGAGAGTAGAGTGTGTGATCGTTTCAGTGCGAGTTTTAAGAGGTTCGGTCCGAAGTTGTCATGTACTTGACACTTGAAGGTCTACAAGTTCGACCTAAATTTTTCCGTCTCCTTGGTCTCTAGTTTAACGGTTGTAGTCGACTTAGTAGTTTTTCCGTTCTCTCAAGGTCTTTTTGTAGATGAAGAATAACTGATGCGATTTAAGAAACTGACACACCTAGTGTTGTTTGACACCTTTTAAGAATTTCTCTACCCTTATGGTCCGCTGAAATGGACGGAGGACTCTTTGGACATACGTCCAGTTCTCCGTTGTCAATCTTGGTATACACCCTGTTATCTGCCCAACGTTTAGTCCTTTCCTCAGGCAGTTCCGACATATCAGAGTGGGACGAATAAATTGAAGATACGTCTCATGTAGTACTCTTTGTGACCTGCCCTTCTTCGTGTCCGACCTTAGTTCTAACGGGTCTCTTTATAATTGTTGGAGTCTATACGTCTACTGTGGTGGGAATACCGTCTTTCACTTCTGCTTGATTTCTCGGAGAACTACTTTCACTTTCTCCTCTCACTTTTTCAACCGGATTTCGAGTTGTAAGTCTTTTGATTCTAGTACCGTAGACCAGCGTAGTGAAGTACCCTTTATCTACCCCTTTGTTACCTTTGTCACTCTCTGAAATGTAAAACCCCGAGGTTTTAGTGACGTCTACCACTAACGTCGGTACTTTGATTTTCTGTGAACGAGGAACCCTTTTTTCGATACTGGTTGGATCTATCGTACAAGTTTTCGTCTCTGTAATGAAACGGTTGTTTTCAGGTAGATCAGTCTTGATACCAAAAAGGTTATCAGTACATACCTACACTCTCAACCTGATATTTCTTTCGACTCGCGACTTCTTAACTACGAAACTGTGACACCACAACCTCTTCTAAGAACTCTCAGGGAACCTGACGTTCCTCTAGGTTAGTCAGGTAGGATTTCCTTTAGTCAGGACTTATAAGTAATCTTCCTGACTACGACTTCGACTTTGAGGTTATGAAACCCGTGGACTACACTTCTTGACTGAGTAACCTTTTCTGGGTCTACGACCCTTTCTAACTTCCGTCCTCTTCCCCTGTTGTCTCCTACTCTGTCAACCTACCGTAGTGACTGAGTTACCTGTACTCAAACTCATCTGAGGTCCTCAACCACCATCTGTCCCTTCGGACCGCACGACGTCGAGTACCCCAGCGTCTCTCAGTCTGTGCCGACTCGCTCCCTTGACTTGACTTGACTTGACTTGAGACGGAGGGCTTTCTCTACATGGTTTGTATCTTGTGGTCCACCGCGGTCTCTATAAAGTAGTCTCCTGGAGAGTTCCTGGGACGGAAGAACTACCGCGAACAGGAGGAACCTACAGTTCATAGAGACGCCAATTTGGACGTCCGACTTGTTGTCGAATGGACGTCTTTAAGTAACGACCTACCTCTCGTACTGTCGGTTGTTACCATGTCTACTCCTTTGACTCCGGTCTCTTCCTGTCACCGAAGGGGGCAGTCAGTGGTTCATTTCACATCGTTTCGTCCTTCATTGCGTCCATTTGGGCCCCACGACAAGGACGGGCGAAGGACCAGACACGTCGAGTCTGTCGGAAAGGACTGAGACCTCAACTTCCGTCGTCGTCACCGAAGGACCCGAAAGGGACACCTCCCCCCACCCCCCTTGGACGCTTCGTCCACCATCACCTCCATCCCTTCACTTGAATCCGGTACCTGTATTAACAAGTCGACACTGAGACCTTCACCACCTTTTGTGTTTTCGATCCCTTTAGACTAGCTTTTCTCAGCTTTTACAAGTTTCTTATGTTACCGTTGGAGAGGTTTAACTAACAAGAGTGGTACTGGAACCGAGACACGATACATATACGAACGGACGTAAATAAAGAAGTAAATAACAAATGTTGTTGAGACCCTTTATCCATGATGACTCGTAAGAAAAAAAAAGAGGGTCCGGGGAGAGTCTTTACCTTTCTTCAAGTCCTTTTATTTTTGTCGGTCCTCTTTTCACTTAAGAGACTGGTAATCCGGATATTTTGGAGACGGAGGTCAGGCATGTGAAACGGAAAGGAGGACAATGTCTCTACTTACTAGGGACGAGAATCGCTTTCGGTGGAGACCCACACCTGACCTGGGACGGTCCATATGGATGAGGTCCTCAAACGAAATATTAAGAGAAGGAAAAGGAGGAGACCGTAGGAGCTGACGAGGGAAAGATCACCTGGTGACGGTAGTCGTACGTTTATGCAGCAGTTCAGCGGTAGGAATCTTTCGGAGAAGAACTGGGATACAGCAACGGTGGGGTAAAAAAAACAACGGCGACAACAAATCAGCGACTCAGCACAGGGTGAGAAAACACTGGGGTGCCTGATATCGCACGGTCCGAGGAGACAGGTACCCCAAAGAGTCCGTTCTTATGACCTCACCCAATGGCAAAGGAAAAGGTCCCCTAGAAGGACTGAGTCTCCCACTTGGGTACAGAGGACGTAACCGTCCACCCAAGAAATGGTGACTCGGTGGACCCTTCGGGCGGGACGGAGAATGAAGGGAAATATCGGTTCAAGGAAATATCTCGAATTATATGAGTAACGACCGAAGGGACCACCGAGTCTACCATTTCTTAGACGGACGTTACGTCGTCTGGACCCAAGCTAGGGACCCAACCCTTCTAGGGGACCTCTTCCTTTACCGATGGGTGAGGTCATAAGAACGGACCCCTTAGGGTACCTGTCTCCTCGGACCACCCGATATCACCTACCTCAACGTTTCTCAGTCTGTGCCGACCCGTCGGTTGTGAAAGTATGAGTACCAGACGTAAAGGAACGAAGAACCAGAGGGACTTTGGGTCAGGGTAGGTCGCTTAGAGGACAGAACTACGGTGGTCAAGGAGGGGGAACAGTTCGTGTCACAGTCAGGAGTCGGGGCGAGGAGGGACTGAAAAGTAATGGTAAGCTATGACCACAAGTAAGAAAGGATCCCCTTTGAGACGTGCACCGAAGACCTTGGAGTACCAGTAACCGAGGGAACGGCCGATGAAGAGTAAGAGGAAAGACCCTAGAAGGAGTCTCCTGTAGGAGACTTCTCCGGTCACTGGGATTAGTGTCAGCTCTTGAGTTCTCCCTTTTGTCGTCAAGAGTTTAGGACACAATCTTTCAAACCGTTTATTTCAGTAGAGGTAGTAATTGAAAGTAAATTCAAAGTATTTCAAAGTAATTTCAATTACTCCTCCTCCTCCTCCCAGAACCCAATACGTAATTCCTAAATTTTTGTCTCTCCTTCCTTCGACGAATCGAAAGACCTCAGTTAGTGGATCTCTTCGGGCCCCAGGTCCCTTGTAGCGAACGCGGGTGTGTACGGTACCCGTCGACTTCCGTACCAACAAACAAGGAACAAGTACTACTTTCTTTTTGTTTAAAAGGAAAAGTCTCCCTCGAAAGGTATTAACGTGAAGGGCGTTTGACTCATGACCTCCAACATCCTTGTCTTTTATCGTATCCTCCCGTTCGACTTTTACATCAACGATAACCCGAAAATTGTCAGTGAAAATTTAAAATAAATAAAAATTAAAAATTAATTAACAGTGAAAACTGTTTCAACTTCTTCCAAGATAGGATTTGGTACCCAATAGTCTCTTTTCCCCTTCTTGACCGATACAGAGTCCACTCTGCTCCGACGGTAGGACCCGTTACTCCTGTCCCTCAATCCGAGGCGGTCCCACACCGGTTCCCCGGACCTCCGAACCTCGGCCCCGTGACCCTCCGGAGAACTTATTCCAACCCGGGTGAAAGTGTTCACCCGACCAGTGGAAGGCCACCGAGTCTACCATTTCTTAGGCGGACGTCACGTCCTCTCGACCCAAACTAGGGACCCAACGCTTCTAGGGGACCTCTTCCCTTTCCGATGGGTGAGGTCATAAGACCGGAACTCTTAAGGTACCTGTCTCCTCGGACCACCCGATGTCGGGTATCCCAGCGTTTCTCAGCCAGTGCTGACTCACTAAAAGTCATCCCCCTCTCCGTCGTCTGGGGACTCTCGACCTTTGTCGGGGGGTCACAGGACCTTTGTCCCGTCTGGTCGACCTATCTGCAGTCTCGACCCGGCGAGAAGGGCGACACGGGGAAAGGGTGGCAGGGGCGTGGACTCAGGCCCCATAAAACGTTATAACACGGTTCACCCACTGGTAACGGGTTACAGTGAGGACCCGAGGACCACTTCCCACCCCAGTAGAACCCCCGACACCTTGTCCAAACCGGGACCCACCCCATAGGACCACCCCCCGCCGCGACTCCAAACTCAGAATTCCTGTTTCTTTAATCGGTTCTCGTCTTTTCTCGAGGTCCGTCTCCCTGGTCGTGTAAGTCTTAACGTCTCAACCGTATTTTGAGTACCTTGACTCCTTAAGTCACCCGACGTCTTTGTCCCACCCACGCCTCTCACCTCTCTCCACTCCACCTTGGGCGGAGTGAAGAGTCGAGGGGGACAGGACGCGAGTGTGACCAGGAGTGGGGCGAGGGTAGTTTCGGCGAGACAAAGTAGGGAGGGAGGGAGGGTGGGAATACACAAGACGCTCGGACGCCACGTGGTCCGCAAAGTCATGAACCATGGCCTTGGCAGAGGCCAATGTACGGACAAGGACGGAGATGTAGTGATGTCGGGAATGCTATTGGACCCACGGTATTTGTCTCCCTCACCGCCACCCTTGTAAATTGTCGCCTAGCCGTCTCACAGGCAGGTCGGTCCTGACTACGAGTGGAATCGTTTCGTAGGACCAGAAAGACCGTCATGACCGACTCACGGAAAGCACTGACAGTTATGCTAGTTCAAGGAGAATGTCCATTCCTTTTCTTCTGACACTCCTCAATTCGGTGAACCGGTTTCAGGGTTTCGTCTTTAGGGTTTCAACCCCTAAAGCTGGATCCGAACAGAACCTTTATGTCGAGTCCCCATCTCGTAGACTGTCGTCTGGGTCCGAACAGACTTAGGTCGTAGACTGCCAATTCGTGGGCCCGAGTGTCTACTTTTAAACTTTCGTACTCCCGACTGCCACCGGACCGTGTGTGACGTCCGGGGGACTCGCCGGCAGACGAGAGTCCTTGCTCCGTCCAGAACTCCCGTCCCTTCCAGGTTCCTCCTGACCACCCCGCCCCCCTCCAAGACCTCGACTGTTCGGTCGGTCGAAAGGACCCAGGTACGCCCGTCGGTCGGTACCCCGGACCCCGGGCGCGAGTGGTCCGGTCGTCGGAGGACCTCGACCGAAGAACCCTTCCTGTGTCGACCACTCAGGGGGCCCGCACTGGTAAGGATAGCGAAAAGAGGAAGGTCCAGAGGCAGGAGACGATCCTCATCCCTGTGAAGAGACTAGGGTCGACTTTGTTGTTTTCAGTGGACTCGGAGACGGAAAAGGTCTTTAAGGACTGCTCCGACGGTCGCTTACTCAGTTACGACCTCGCCGGCACGAACGACTCTTGGTCGGGTCACCCTCCTCCGGAAGGTGGTCGGACTCGCCCTCGTCCGACCTCGTCTGTACGTCGGGACCCCCCGGGAACTGGGAGGTCACGACCCCGAGGTCTACGGGACGGTACCCCAACCGGTGCACCCGAACCACTGAGGGTCCTCCCACCTCGTCTCCTGACCGATCCTCTACCGAGCTTAGAAGACGACTCGTGGTTCGTACCGGGACGGGAGGACCTCCCACCTGGGATACCGGAAATGAGTATAGAAAAGAATAAGGTGCCTCCTGCACTCCGACCCGACGACAAGGAAAACAACTGAATTTTTTATAAGTGCTGAATTTTCAACCCTCAATCCAAAATAGACTACCCTTAAAAATCCTGAAGTTCGGACCCTTCTGTCGTAGAGTGAGTTGATCGGGACTCTCTTGACGAGACTCCTCAAGAGACTCCTCACTCCCCAATCTGCCCCTCTCCTCGGTCCAATGGATCTTTAAACGTTGTTTCCCGTCCATTAGACTTGCAGTTTTCATAAAAACACTTAAGTTCTTTTGGTCCCAAGGGATAAGAGGTGTCGGAGAGGTCGTAAATAACGAACATCTAAAAACCTACCGTCGGTAAGACTGACCACACTTTACCATGGAGTAACACCAAAACTAAACGTAAAGAGACTATTACTCACTACAACTCGTAGAAAAGTACGTAAACAATCGGTAGACATACAGAAGAAACCTCTTTACAGACAAATCAAGAAACGGAGTGAAAAACTGACCCAGAAAATAAAAAGACCTTAACTCGAAGTCCTCAACGAACATATGAAAACTCTAATTAAGAAACAGGCAACGAAGCGAACGATAATAAAAGAGGGTAAGACTTCCGACAGAAAAGTGGAACGAATATCAAAGGAAACAACACGTCTTCGAAAACTAAAATTAATCTAGAGTAAATAAATAAAAACGAAAATAAAGGTTATAAGACCCTCCACCCAGTATCTCCCAGGACAACACCAAATACAGTCTCTCACAAAACGGATACAAAAGGAGATCTTCAAATTATCAAAGACCGGAATGTTTACGTTTGATCATGTCGGTGATACCTCTTGTCGCACCTCCAAGGAATTTTTTTACCTTTATCTTGACGGTATACTGGGTCGTTAGGGTGACGACCTGTATGTGTGGCTCCTTTGGTCTTAACTTTTTCTGTGCACATGGGGTTACAAGTAGCGTCGTGACAAAAATTATCGATCCTGTATCTTCGTTGGATCTACAGGTAGTCGTCTACTTACCTATTCTCTCGACACCATGTATATGTGTTACCTCATAACGGGTCGGTAATTTTTCTTATGTAAACTTAGTCAAGATTACTCCACCTACTTTGACCTCGGATAATATGTCTCACTTCATTCTGTCTTTCTTTTTGTGGTTATGTCACATGATTGTGTATATATACCTTAAATCTTTCTACCACTACTACTGGGACACACGCTCTGTCGTTTTCTCTGTATCTACATATCTTGTCAGAAAATCTGAGACACCCTCTCCCACTCCCACCCTACTAAACCCTCTTACCGTAACTTTGTACATATAATAGTATACACTTTGTCTAGTGGTCAGGTCCAAGCTACGTACTCTGTCCTACGAACCCCGACCACGTGACCCTACTGGGACTCCCTACCCTACCCCTCTCTCCACCCTCCCCTCAAGTCCTACCCCTTGTGCACATGTGGGTACCGCCTAAGTTCAGTTGCATACCGTTTTGATTATGTTGTAACATTTCATTTTATTTATTTATTTAATTCAAATTTTTTTCTTTCTTTTGGTCCATAGAGTCCAATTCCTTAAATCGTGAAAGGACACATACCCTTCTACATTCTCAGACCCGAGGAACTTCGGTTAGGACAGTGTGCATAGAGTCGACACCCCGGTCCTGGGACACGAAAAGGTGTAGGACTCGAGGGAACTCGAGTGACATCCCTCACCGACGTCAGACTACCGACGATCTCAGCGGAGAGGAAGGACTCGCGGGAACCGACGACGACGACGATTCAACGAAGTCAGCACAGGCTGAGACGTTGGGATATCTGCCGTCGGGTGGTCCAAGGAGGCAGGGACCCTAAGAGGTCCGTTCTTGTGACCTCACCCAACGACAAAGGAAGAGGGGCTCACGGGAATCCCGAGTGGTCAACTGGGACCTCCTGACGACGACGTAAACGACTACTGACACTGTAGGAACAAATGACTACACCGTCTTTTGTAAGGTGAAGAGTTAAAGTGTACCCGTCGGACCAAGGTCGGGGGCGGAAATACCCTAAGATCTTCTAACACTGGTACGTACGACGATCTCCGGACAGGGGTCGCTGGTGTACCCTGTGCCGACATCACAACCAAATGGTGACCCTAAGAAGGGTGGAAGGGAGGGGTGAAAGAGGGTTGGAAGAGGCTAAGACACGTGCGTCCGTGGGAAAGATAAAAACTTATCTACGAAAACTTGACACCACAACCTCTTCTGAGAACTCTCAGGGAACCTGACGTTCCTCTACGTTGGTCAGATAGGATTTCCTCTAGTCAGGACCCACAAGTAACCTTCCTGACTACGACTTCGACTTTGAGGTTATGAAACCGGTGGACTACGCTTCTTGACTGAGTAACCTTTTCTGGGACTACGACCCTTTCTAACTTCCACCCTCCTCTTCCCCTGCTGTCTCCTACTCTACCAACCTACCGTAGTGACTGAGTTACCTGTACCCAAACCCATTTGAGGTCCTCAACCACTGCCTGTCCCTCCGGACCGCACGACGTCAGGTACCCCAGCGTTTCTCAGGTTGTACTGACTCGCTGACTTGACTTGACTACATCAATGTCCAAAGAAAAATGAAAAATAAACGTTCCTTTCCCCCAGTTAAGAAGGTGCAACAGGGTAATCGGGGTCTGAGGAGTGATCAGAAGATTGACGGGTAAGTCGTCACTCTCACGTGTCGCGTCCGAAGGCCAGGACCGGATAGTGAGGGGTCGACCACTGACTCACTCGGGCAGGGAAAGGGGTCCGGGGGACGACCCCACACCCCTGACACTCGGAGTTTTTCTCACCTACCTCCTCCACTTCTCTTGTCACTGTTTGTGTGACTACACCCCAAACCTTGCATTAGGAACCGTTCCTCCGAAAGGTGGAGTGGGGACCCCCGTGTCCGTCGGACTGACGAGCCTCTCTGTCACGTCCTAAGACCCACTCTTTATTAATCCAAGATGGATGGCCTACCCGAAGGGTTCACCGTGATCACAATTTCTTGGGTGGACGGTTACGTCCTCTGTATTCTCTGCACCCAAGGTATGGACCCAACCCTTCTAGGGGACCTCCTCCTGTGCCGTTGGATGAGGTCATATAAACGGACCTCTTAGGGTACCTGTTTTCTCGGACCACCCGACGTCAGGTACCGCAGTGTTTCTCAGTCTATGTTGACTTCGCTGAATCGTACGTACGTACGTGGATGACTTATCGCGTCCCTTGAGATCAGTTACGAAATACCACTAGATCCCTTCCTTTAGGTTTTTTCTCCCTGATATAACCGAGTCCACCATTACATTGTCTGGTCCCAACCTAGGGTCCCAGTCCTTCTAGGGGACCTCTTCCTTCACCGATGGGTGAGGTCATAAGACCGGACCTCCTAAGGTACCTTTCTCCTCGGACCTCCCGATGTCAGGTGCCCCAGTGTTTCTCAGTCTGTGCTGACTCGCTGATCTGCGAACGTGAAAGTATCGACTCAGTGCAACGGCACGTCATCTTTGATTGTGTTATGAGATTTCGCAGAAATGAGGTTATTTCTAATTTTTTTTCTCTTTATTGATCTCAGATCTTTACCGTTGGGTGAGGTCATGAGCGCGGACCTTTTAACGTACCTGTCTCCTCGGACCGCCCGACGTCACGCACCCCAGCGTTTCTCAGCCTGTGTTGACTCGTTGGCGCGTGTGTCGTGTCGGGGCCGAAATACAGTCCGACGCCCTGGACCTCGTTGTGCGAGTGGTCACTGCACCTGTTGCTACAGGCAAGTGAGATGTCTACCTTCCGCCCACTCGGTTCCCTCGACACTCCGGCACACCTACCTTTTGGGAGAACCTTGGATTTCGAGACACACACAGACGTGTGGACCTCGGACGAGGGGGTCGACGTGAACGGGTACTGCCGAACACAAGGTGAAGGTAGGAGGCCGGACCCGTCGGCCCCCGAGTCCTCCTACTACCGACAGGACGACGGCTGAGAACCCGCTCCCACACTGGACCCTCGGCCAGTCCTCGACCGTCCGTCCACAAAGGAGGTCCCGACGTCCGTGTGGGATGGGCGACCCGGTCGTCGCTCCCCTGGCGACAAGGACCTGACGCGGCACAGACGTGTCGTGGGGTGAACAGGTCCCCTCCGACCCGACCGTGGTGGTTACGGACAGGGGCTGGACCCCTACCTCACCACTGTCCGATCCCCACCCCAGTGGTACGGGGTCACAGAGGAAAGACCCGAGGAGAGACCTGTGGACGAGAAGGCCGTAGCACACACACATGTGTGTAAAACCCAAAAAAACGAGCAACCCAGAAACAACGTTACGTGTCCGAAAAAGACCAACGCCCCTCGTCCCAGATAGGAACTCGCCGTCACGCGCCCGGAAAAGACCTACGCCCCTCGCCCCAGATAGGAACTCGCCGTCTCGCACCCGAAAAAGCCCAACGCCCCTCACCCCCCGGTGGGAACTCGACGCCACGCGCCCGAAAAAGACCAACACCCCTCGCCCCCGGTGGGAATTCGTCGTCACGTGCCCGAAGATAACCCGTCGTCCCGAGATCCCATGTCCGTCAGCGGGGTACACCCGAGGCATCAGAGCCGAACGCCTAAGGTCTTGTGTCCGAGTTATCAACACCGCGTATCCGAATCAACCCGTGTACCCTACGAGGACCTGGTCCCTAGTTTGATCACAGGGAGCGTAACGCTCCGCCTAAGAATTGGGGACCGGACGGTCACTTCGTACGCACTGGTGGTATCAAAGTAGACTTGATTACGATTAGACGGAGAATTTTTACATACTTTCACTTTTTCACTTTCACAATCAACGAGTCAGTACAGACTCAGAAACGCTGGAGTACCTGACATCGGGCGGTCAGAGGAGACAGGTACCCTAAGAGGTCCATTCTTAGGACCTCACCCAACGGTAAGTAAGGGAAGAGGTCCCCTAGAAGGGTTGGGTCCCTAACTTGGACCCAGAGGATGTAACATCCGTCTAAGAAATGATGGACTTGGTGGTCTCTTCGGGGGAGTTTTATACCTTACGGAGTGCGTAAACGTACAGTAAGAACTGGTTACGTTTTTTTTTCTAGTATATAGTATAAAGAAATCGGAAGTCACACCTGGTGTCCCTTCCTTCTCCGTAAACCAAAACACTATACTCATGTTTTAGACCCACCCCCTAATATTTGAACCTTAAGTCTCAGGTTTACGGACCAAAGTTTAAAGTCGAGATGTGAATGACCGACACTTGTACTCAATGAGACAGACACGAAGACAGTAAAGTAAATGTTCTGTCCCAACCACTATACACCATCCTAATTGCACGTTTCACGAATCTTGGTGCGAACTACATATTAATTCTAAGCCGAGATTAGGAATCGATAAAGACTGATCAGAACTTAGGTGGAGCCAAAGAGAGATTGAGATCATGAAACCGGTGGAGTACACTTCTCAACCGAGTAACCTTTTCTGAGACTACGACCCTCCCTAATCCCCGTCCTCCTCTTCCCCTGCTGTCTCCTACTCTACCGACCTGCCGTAGTGACTGAGCTATCTACACTCAAACTCACTTGAGACCCTCGACCGCTACCTGTCCCTCCGGACCGCACGACGTTAAGTACCCCAGCGTTTCTCAGCCTGTACCCACTCGCTGACTTGACTTGACTTGACTCCAAAGAGACAGAGTGAACCTCTTTTCGACCCTGGAGAAACCTGGAGTAGACGTTCTACGACCGGGTAGAAATTCAGGGTCCCTGGTTATGGACAGGGGATGGTTGAACAAGTATAATGGACTGTAAACTTTACAAGGAGTCAAACTTTTGTAGAACGAACGGTTTGAAGTAAACAATTTATTATTGGATGTTCAGTAGTTCCAAAGGTCGTCCGAAGTATTTTATGATCCTTGTCGACCGGTAAGAGGAATGACTCTTTAGGACCTACTCCACTCTATTCCGGACTCCCTGGTGGGGAGGGTGAGGTCAGTGTACGACCGGAACGGTGTCGTCCTTCGTTCACGGAAGTCTATGAAGATCGAGTGACTTGTCCCGTGGTTCGGCTGAGACTTACTCTTCTACGAGAACCTCACAAGGTCCCGAGACCAATAGTGACACTCTCCGTGAATAAGGTCGGTTCAATTTAACGACCACAAATCAGTGATTCGACACGGGCTGAGAAACGTTGGGGTACCTAACGTCAGGTGGTCCGAGGAGACAGGTACCCTAAAGGGTCTATTCTTATGACCTCACCCAACGATAAAGGGGGAGGTCCTCTAGAAGGACTAGGTCCCCAACTTGAACGGAGAGGACGAACCGTCCGCCTAAGAAATGGTGACTCGTGTCCCCTTCGGGGGTCGGTTCAATTCCCTTCCGGAATAGGACGAAGGGACTGTCACTATGTGGAACACAAGTCTTTGAGGTTCTCACTCAACACCGACCCCTTCCGGTAAAAATACCACCGACTACGATTAGTATCGTAACAACTTTTATAGAAAGCACAGGGATTAGTGGATTAAGAACAAAAGGAGACTTTGTCATTGCATGTAAAATGTCTACTCCTTTGACTCCGAATCGTTTCAATCTCCTACACGGCTTCCAGTGTCTCGATTCTTAATCGGTTCACCCTCAGTTTAGATCCATATGACGAGACAAAAGTTGTCGACGACCACCATTTCACCGAGAGTCCCCCGGGGCGGGGTGGGACCGTCGGTCCACTCGGAACACTCCGGAGTTGGGCTCGCCGAAACAGTCCGACCCACCTTTGGATGGAACCTACAGTAGCAACTTGTACGTCATGAACGGCGCCATAAACAACTCTTCCGCCTTCCGCAACCGTAACCGTTTCAGGAGTTTGACCTACTCCGTCAAATAAGGTTTGGACACCCCTCCCTCTCCTTCCCCGTGCACTAACGGAGGAGCTCGACCAGGGACCGTCTACAGTCGGACGGGACCCCTCCCCCTCCACGTCCGGTCCCCGACTCCCGTGCCGAGTGAGAGCGCCACACACGGTGCACCGCCCGAGGACCTGAAGACCGAGACGGGCGGGGTGATCCCTCCTCCTACCCCTTCCGTCTCCCATACATACCCTGGTCGACCTCCGGTCGGTTCGGGCATAGTAACAGAGATTACACCCGACCACCCGAAGGGACCACCGAGTCACCATTTCTTAGGCGGACGGTTACGTCCTCTGTGCCCAAACTAGGGACCCAGCCCTTCTAGGGGACCTCCTCCTTTACCGTTGGATGAGGTCCTAAGAACGGATCTCTTAGGGTACCTGTCTCCTCGGTCGGACCGTCCGATGTGAGGTGCCCTGACGTTTCTCAGTCTGTGCAAACTTGTTGATTCGTACGACGGAATAAATTTTGGATGTGATCTTGACGGAGCATCCAAAGTTCCAGTCTTTCTTCCAACACAAAGGATTTTTTACTGGCCGGACCACTGGGCACGAAGGACAATCGCGACGCACGGTCCTTCGGCTCTCGACTGAAGACGGGAAATACCGGCCAAGGCAGTCGGCTCCGAGGGACGTGCCCGGAAGAGGACTGAGGTAAGACCGAGAACCTAAGACGAAAAAACGCAACATAACACAGAAGAACCTCAGAAAGACCTTCGTTCACACTACACTTAATAATTTTTACTGAATTAGGTACTCGGTTTTCTCTACAGTAGAGTACTCAGTTAAACACTGACTGTCGTAGACGTCAGTACAAGTAACTCTTTTTTTACGGGACTGACTAGACATAACCCCACAGACCCGTACTCCCGTCCTCTTTACGGACGATCAGGGTCAGCACACTTGACCCTGGTCGACACCTTTCTTTCTGCAGACGGGAACGTCGACCCGTGTGCACCACCCGCAGGACACGACACCTCCGCACACAGACTACTCCGACCCCCGACACGTCCCCCACCTTGTGGCTTCACCGGGTCTTGTGTGACAAAGGTTGGAGTCTTAAGACACGTACCGAATAGGAAGAAAAAAAAAAAAAGGTCTTATAAATGGGTGAAATAATTCCTTTACTGTTGGGTGAGGTCACAAGAACGGACCTCTTAGGGTCCCTACCCCATCGGACCACCCGACGGTAAATACCCCAGCGTGTCTCAACCTGTGTTGACTTCACTGAATCGTAAATAATTGTGTAACGCTAACGAGATATAAAATAGTACGTACGAGTCAGCGAAGTCAGCTCAGGTTGAGAAACACTGGGGTACCTGACATCGGGTAGTCCGAGGAGACAGGTACCCTAAGAGGTCCGTTCTTATGGCCTCACCCAACGGTACGGGAGGAGGTCCCCTAGAAGGGTTGGGTCCCTAGCTTGAGCACAGAGAACGATGTAAACACCCGCTGAAGAGGTCGTGATGGTGGTGGACCCTGCGGGTGTAAAATGGTAGAATGCGTCTTTTATGACCTTTATGTTCGATGAAACATTTTGGTTTCTGTTTGTAACTTAGGTTTCTATTCGATACGAAATGTGTCATCTGGGAATAGGACACCGATCATAATTTAGAATTTATGGATGAAGAAAACAATTTTACTAATTAGATGTATGAGGAATTAATGTAGGCGTGATGTTCGTGGTCATTAAAAGTCTTTGACAAAGATCTCCGAACAAGATTTTCCTCCACGTGTTGGTCTTTTCCCTCTTTCGTTTTTATTCGTGTCATCTTTACGCACGAGGATGGCGCCAGGAAGGTCTTCGAATCACTCAGTCCCGACAACTACCCCCCAGACCTCTGTCCAAGTACAATGACTCGACTTTACCTCTCCGCCAGTGAACGGTGTCAGGCAGTCCTCCCAGTCCTCCGACCGCCCGGACTGGACCGTTCCGGTGACGTTGGCTCACCAGAATACGGACAGTGAAGACACAATACGGAGTCAAAGGACAGCTGTCCGTGGTATTATGGGTAGACCGGTTAACACCACCCGACAACACTCCCAAGTTTCGACCCCCACTAAAAAATAAGCGAGTGAAAACCGACACCACCCAGAAACGACGAGAAAACCGACACCACGCAGATCAACGCCACCCGCCCCCGAAGAGATCAGCCGCAAGCCCGAAGTGTGACACGCCCGGAGAGGACAACGTCTCGCGCCCCAGACGTCGGGTCCGGGCCACCGACACCGTGAGTCCGAGCCGAAGGCGCACCGTACACCCTAGAAGGGCCTGGTCCCTAGCGTAGGCACAGAGGACGTGACCCTCCGTCTAAGAATTGGTGACTCGGTGGTCCCCTCGGGACCCCCGCTAAAAACAGAAAAATAATTAAAAAAAACTAGAAACCGGTGTGATACGATGACCGTCCTAGAGCCAAAGGGCTCACCCTTGACTTCAGGGACATCCGCTAAAAATGAAACATTCCACGATTTGCACACAGTGGGACTGGTGTTAAGAATAAAGGGCAGTGTCTCGTTCACGACCACCCCCGTCCCCACCCCTCGATCGGTACAGAGGACTGAGTGGTAGGGAGAAGAGGAACATGTTACTCATATTTACAAAAAAAGTTTTTTTCGGGAAACGACGTATTAATATTACGATATGAGCGGTTTGGTTTTAAATGACACTTAAAAACGAGTCCCACACTTAAAGTTCATAAACCTACCCCTGACCCCTTGTCTTACAGAGACCGCCGACCACCGTAAAGCTCTATATCGCAGGAGTGTTCTGAGCGTCACAACGAGGGGGCGATCGGACCTCGATTTTGCGGCTTTTCCAGTTTGCCGCTTTGTGACACTACGTGCAAGAGGAAAGAGCGGGTAGAGAGAAAGTGTGTGTGTTTGTGTTAGACCGGAAATTCGTTGCGGGGAGAATCCAATTTTTTTATTCCGTTCCTAATCTTTATTTACGGACCCAAGTCGTGTAATAAGGAGAAAGTGCAGTCTCAGTCACAGTGTATTTTCTTAGAAGGGTCCGTCATTAGACTACTCTATATCCCATTTTAGAGTAAATAAGTCCAGTGAAATTAGATTGAACCTTAACCCGTTTTCCGATACACTTAACGGGTCGGTCATTTGATCAAAGTCTCAAGGACCTGGAGGAACCTAAATTCCCGGAGGTCCCTGGGACAGGTGGCTCCTATGGTAGGGGTACCGACGAGGGACCTGGAAAGCAGTGGTCCTCGCTGAAGGTGTGACGGACCTAGTCGGAGACTGGTGCCGGAAAGGAGGGCGGAGCGAGTGACGGTGACACAGACAAGAAGTAGAGGTCACTCTGGACACCTGGACAGTGGTAAAGGGGGGTCAGGAAGTCATCAACGCCGTGTATCCCAATCAGTGACGAGCCATACCCCCTAAGAATCAACGGAGTGGTTCCTAGCTTGGACGCAGGGGGTGTAACGTTCCGTCTAAGAATTGGTACCTTTGTAGTCCCTTCAGGGGACGGTTGAGCACTTTGACTAATTTTCGGTTAATTCTTGTTTTTATGTCAAAGTTTCACTTCTAAATTTTTCGAATTCTCCGTTTTCGTGAAGAGAGTTAAGGAGGTACATCTAGGTTTATGTCCATTACTTACCTGGTAGTGTGGTTAAAGTTACAATTACTATTATAAGTAATTTTATAAAGATGGTTGTCGTCGTCATTGTTTTTGTCGATTACCAATGTCTACCTCGACCCGTAGACCAACTCAAGAAATCTTCCCTTCCACCTTCCACTTCAGCGAGTCAGCACAGGCTGAGAACGCTGGGGCACCTGAAGAGGTCCGAAGAGGCAGGTACCCTAAGAGGTCCGTTCTTATGACCTCACCCAATGGTAAAGGAAGAGGTCCCCTAGAAGGGCTGGGTCCCTAGTTTGTGCCCAGAGAGCGTAACCTCCGTCTGCGAAATTGGAGACTCGGTGGTCCCTTCGGGAGAAATCTTCGTAATAGAGTTGATTAGAAGGGCACTGGTATACACCATTCACAGGAAAGTCTCTTCGTTGAGACTCGATGTCCTACCAGTCAATGAACGGGGCCCCGATAAATAAGAGGACGTTAACTTTTCACCACCTCGACGTTAGACTTGGACCGAGACAGACTGAGGTCTTGAATCAAATCTAAAGTGTCGTTATACTAAAAACATTTTCTATTTCATCTACAATCTAAAGAAACCTGTGACTTGACCCTTTGTCCTTTTAGCACAAGAGGAAGACTGTATTTGAGGCTCAAAATCCACTTAAGGAAAGAGAGACCCAGAGTCAAAGACGAGACTCTCGGAGTCCCCTTCTTCATCCTCGATGAATTGTATCCCAACCTTATCTATGTGATCTTCGAAGAGAGTCTATCTACCAATTCAGGTAACACCCCACCAGACTGGTAAGGACGACTCCCAGTGTACACTGTCCTTGTGGTCACAAGGACTCAGAAAAAACTCGACTGAGTCTCGTCTGGTAGGCTCGTTCGTCCGGACTCCGTCGGTGGTAGGTCCAGCATCCCGACCCCAACGTCGTCGGGGAGGTTCCCGGGGGGCGAGTCTGGGGGACGAGTTCCGGGGCCCGTCAAAGGACTAAAGCCACGATCGCCGTACAGTGACCGGAAGGTGGAACGGTCTTCGACCGGGAGTGACCCCTCCACCACCACACAGACAGGGGAAGACGTGAACACTTGAGAAGTGGGACTTCGGGACCGTCCCTGACTCCTTGTAGACTACGAAGAGTCACCGCTTAAGGACGCTACCTCTTTGTCCACGTAGGGGTTCGGTGTGTGTCTCTGCGGGTCTGTTGAGGTGGGACCCCTGAAGCGACCCTTTACCGGAACCGCGACGGTCCCTTTCGTGCGATTCCGGCCCCGAGTAAATTTCTGTGTTCCGACTACCCACCTACAATGTTCGTAAAAGGGGAGGTCGGGAGTCCGTTCTCCTTCCGATTTTTACCGTCGAACGCGGACCCTCGGGATCCCTCGACTTACGTTGTCACTCTCCCCTGGTGCTGTCCCGGGTGGCTCGACCCCTGGACGATGGACCCGACGCCCCAGTCCTCTAAGAGTCCACCGACGAGGAGGGGACGTCGGTCGGTTGGTTTCAGTCGACCTCTCTACACCACTTTCGGTTTGTAAGGTCCCCGACGTCTGGGCCAAAGAAACGAGGCATCCAGTCCTGGACGGTAAGAAAGTTTGTGGACCCAGACTGGAGAAAACCCAGACTTGTTTGTGTCCCCTGGACCCTTCTCGTCCACCTAAACGAGTCGGACAGGGGTTTGTCTTACTGATTTTGGATGGGGAGTGTAAAGGTACCCTCGGGTAAGGTACGGGGATTGTTTCGTGTGTGTGTTCTGAGGGGTCACCGCACGGGAGTCTACTGTAGTCAATGAGTGACCCCTTTCGATAAAGAAGACAAATAAAACAGGAAGGTCCTTACTCTCGCCTGTCTTAGTGCTTTTGTGATCTAGAACCAAAGATAAAATGGGTTAGGTAATTTAAGATCAGGGAACTCAACGAGAGTCTTTCTCCAATGTACCGAGTTAGACAGACCCTTTGAGACTTACAAGTACATTGTACATGTTACATAATATAATTTCCGAGACTTTTCACGACGTAATTCTTTGGACAAATTGAGTCGTAAAAGATTTGTATAAAGTGATCTCTGGAATGGGAAGACCACGTCGAACTGTCTGTATCAAGAGACGTCTTTCTTGAGACATGACCCCAACTCCCCACACACACCCCCACTCACCTAAGTTCCGTTCCGGTAGAGAGGGACCCTAAGGACGTCAACAATGAAGACCAGTCCCAGGATATTATTACCTAGAGTGGAGGTCGGAATAAGGGAAGGACGGTTAGGTAGATGAGATAGAAAGATTTGTGGTTAGGAACGTGTGGTAAAGACAAGACTTTTAGGAATATCCTGAGGTGACGGAAACACAAGTCTGAGGACTCTACCGTAAGTGAGCCAGGGTTGGAATTACTAGTGGGGACGAGTACAGAAGGTCGTGACACCCGTATAAAACGACGAAGGGTTGGTGACACCCGGGAACGTGACAAAGTATAGAAACGAGTCTCCGGATCCTCTGGAGGAAAATAGGACCGGTTGAGGATGAATTTGCCACTCCGGGATTACTTTCCAGTACAGAAGGTCCTTCGGAAGGGACTAGGTCGTTAAAGGAATAGACCCCGCCGTCATTGAGAAGACACAGACCCGACGGAACGATGTGACCCGTGTAGACAATCGTACGTAGTGTGACGTAGTGTTAATAAATGTCTCTAAAGATAAAATTAATCATTTCCTTATACAACCCGTCTCCCAGGAGGAACACGGTCGTCGAGAGGGCCCATACTGTCTTTGTAACTCAAGTGGTCTGTACAGATTCCCCGGGTGACACTTGGTCCCTGACAGAAGGGACGATCTACTGGTTCCGTTCAAGTTCTTAAAGTTCAAACTACCCCTGTGTTCTTTCACTTTTTTTCGTCACCACTGTAGGAAACTGTTCCCGTTATTACTTCCATACACGACCCATGCACCCTTCGGAGTTTCTCTCGTCTGTCGACACGACCCCTCCGTCCCTCCCGAAGGCTGTCGTCTAGACCTCCACGCGGGGTCCCGTCCCGTCTCCAAGGACCGTCTGCCCCGTCCACCCCACCCCGCCCCCCCCCCGCCGCTTCCCGTGGAGTCCCTCTCCCTTGTCATGAGCGAACACGTCCCCACCCCCACTCCCCCCCGCTCCCCCGAAGGACCTCGATTTCCTTGATTGGTCTCGACCTCGAGCCCTCCCCACTCCTACCCCTCCGAACCCCCCGCCGTCCCGACCGACCTGAGATCCCCGGCGGGAAATGTGCGGACACCTTTCTCGGACCTGGCAGACCCCCGTCACTCCGGGTGACTCCCCGACGTCCGTCCTCTGTCACCGGCGACACAATCCTGTAAGCTCGCCCACAACCTACCTCTCGACACGCCGAGTCCAGTGCCCCGACCCGCCCCCAGAGGCCGTCTCGTACACATGTCTCGCGCCTCGTTCCGGCTCCTGCCTCGGGGCCCGTGTCGACGTCCGCCCCTCGCCGTCCCACTCGCCCCCGACCGTTCGACCTTCCCCGGACGTCTCGTCGACGGCCCCTCGGAGATGGCTTTGTCGCGGCCCTTCACCCCCACCCCCACTTCGGGCCTACTGGGCACGTGAGACGGTCTCGTGCAAGTCGCCTCTCCACCGCCCCCTCGGTAAGACGTGGAAGTCCTGCTCCGAACCGATGTTTGTTTCCGTCCCTCTGCCGGGCACCGCCAACTCCCTGCGTCCCTGCCGGAGCCGAAACTACCCTCCAGACTCATACCGTGCCTCCCCTCTGCGCTCCCCGTTACTGCCCCCAGCTCCCGGACCCCTTTGCCCTCCTCCGTCCTCGGTCTCAGGTCGACTTCTCCCTTCTCCCGTGCCAAGGAGGAAGGCCCTGGAGTGTCGGAGCGGCTCCCTGTCTCAGCTTCGAGAGTCGGGCTTCGAGGTGGTGTCTGGGCTTCTCCCCGACTGCGTGGGACGTCCCACACCACCCTTCCCTAAGTCGTCCTTCTGTCGCTTTGCCCAGACGTCCACTTCTTTGACCTTTGGTGTCTAACCTCTTTCCCCCTGATACCGCAGCCTTCTGCTTTAGGGTCACCTTACTCCGTACTTACTAATGGAAGTTTCTGTGCTTCCTGGTAAGACACCTACCCCTTACTTCCGTCTGAATAGAAAACACCGGAATTCCCTTTTTTGTCTCGGCTGTCCCCCTCCAGTCTTCTGGTCGCTAACGTCCCGGCATATTCCGTCTCTCGAGGTTGCGCCCTGCCCTCCTCCGACAGGGACCTTCGCTAAGGTCCGAGGAGCCTCGAGGCGAACCGCGACTCCGACGCCTTCCCCGAGGTCCGCGGTACCGTCCCCCACCCTCCCCACACGTCCGGGAAGGGAGGGACCAGGGTGGGGGCTGCCGGGGGACCGCACGGGCCGAGACCGTCGGTCTGACGGCCCGAGGACGCCGGCGGGGCGATCGGACTACCGCCCTTTGAGGGTGGCACCTTGTCGTGTCAGTGGCCTTCGTCGTTGAAGACTCGGTCTCACGGTCTTATTGCGCAGGCAAGGCGCCAGCGACTAGACTGCCGTCAGGGTCCGGTCCGTCTTTTTTTGTTTTTGGAGGTCCTTGTCACACCTGAAGGAGGAGTTAAAGGGGCACACAGACTCAAGGACCCGTTTGTCCGTTTACCGCGGTCTCTCGGGCCCCGACCCGTCTCCTACCTCCGACTGGACGGCTGGAGAACCGGAGAGTCTCCAGTCTCCGGTCTGGACTCACGAAGGAGGCCTCGTGTACCGAGTGAGGGGTTGGAGGACGAGAAGTTCGGGTCCGTGGAAGGGTCGGTGGTCGGGTACCCGACTGCTCCCTGTAGCCGAGACTAGACGGGTCTGACATACAAGGTTGGTAGGACCCTACTGTCCTGCAGGAGGCACTTCTAGGAGGCTAATGAGACCGGGTAGGACTAGAGAGACAAACCCACATGACGGTATCATAGACAAGGTGTGTCAGGCAGTGTGTCGATACAGAACCTGAAGATTCGTAGATTACTTGACGGGGAGAGTGTTCACAGAATTCAGTGAAGTCAGCGAAACGTTGGGATACCTGGTATCGGCCGGTCCGAGGAGACAGGTACTCCTAAGAGGTCCGTTCTTATGACCTCACCCGACGGTACGGGAGAGAGTACTTTGACCGATTTAAGATGTGACTTACTACTCTCGGACCCCACCTCCTGTTATTCCGGTGTTTTAGGTCAGACACAAACACCCGAACACTTTGACGACACTCAGTTTCAGTCCCTCCCCTTCTTCCCGTTCTGATTCGGTCCCATCCCCTGTCGGAGCTAGGTCCGTCCGGGCCCCGTCCCAGGGAACTCCCGTCCCTTCCACAGAGTGAGGGGAGCACCACGAATGAGGGGTGCACCACGTACTGACGACTTTTTTCCTCGACCTTGACTGGCGGAGAGGACGTGGGACGAGACTTGTTTAGACGAACTCTGTAGACTCACTCTTCTGGTTTGGGTGGACACCGACAAACGGGCCCCGAGACCCGAACGGGACGAGTCGGGAACGTCCACTTGTTTGTCTTCGTACCTACCACGGACGGTCTCTCGTGACGGGAAGGGTCCCACCGGTCAGTGTACATCGGGTACCCTGTGGGACCAGGGACCCCCGGGCGAGAGGAGAAGGTCTCCGGCGACACCGGTTCTTAGAAACATAGTGTTATCGAGTCAGGACAAGGAAATGGGGTCCTAGGTTCAGTTACGTTTATTCAGGTGTCCGTCCTTTTCCGAAAGGTCACTCCGACCCTCTCGCCCGTCCTCTCTTACCTCTTTTTATGGTGATTCACACCTCAGTCTACGTAAACCCCACCCGGATCTAAGAAGGAAAAGATCGACCACTAAACCCTGTTCAATGAATTGAAAAGACTTAGAATCATAGAAATAGAGAGTTCCAACGACACTATTAATTTTCAGTTCGTGGGTCATGTCTCTTTTAAGAAATCTTTTCACTCAACGATCGAGAAAGGATACTTCTTTCAGTATTGAAAATTGAGGTAGATTTACAGGGTCCACAAACTAGTGGTATAAGAGGGTAGTTGGAGTTGACTGTGATGTCCGTTTCGGTAATAGATCCGCCCACAATTTAGATGTGTTTGAGTCGTTATTAATAAATTCGTATAAAGATAAAAAGGGGTCAGTTAATTTTTGAAGAGCTCTCTGTTTCCTAATTAAAGGTTTTATATGTTCGTCGAGTATACTGAGTTATGGTCTTTTTGTTGGGTTAGTTTTTCACCCTTTTTCTGGATTTGTCTGTAAAGAGGTTTCTTCTGGATGTCTACCAATTGTTTGTGTACTTTTCTACGAGTTGTAACGAGTAATGAACTCTTTACGTTTAGTTTTGATGTTACTCTATAGTGGAGTGTGGCCAGTCTTACCGAAAGTAGTTTTTCAGATGTTTGTTATTTACGACCTCTCCCACACCTCTTTTCCTTTGGAAACGTGACAACTACTCTTACATTAAACTATCTCGGTGATGCCTTCTGCCATACCTCTCAGGAATTTTTTGATCCTTATTTTGGTGGTATACTGGGTCGTTGGGGTGAGGATCCGTATATGGGGTTCCTTTGGTTTTAACTTTCTCTGTGGAGATGGGGTAACAAGTGGTAACAAGTGGTACAAATATTATCGATTTGTACCTTCGTTGGATCTACAGGTAACTGTCTACTTACCTATTTCTTCAACACCATGTATATGTGTTACCTTATAATGAGTCGGTACTTTTCCTTGTGTAAACTCAGTCAAGATTACTCCACTTACCTACTTGGATCTTGGATAATATATCTCACTTCACTCAGTCTTTTTCTACTTACTGTATGTACACGTTAGATGTTTTTATCATGACTTCTTAAATGAATGTCCCGTTGTTACCTCTTTGTCTGTATCTCTTATCTGAATACTTGAACTCCTCTTCCCTCCCCTCCCACTCTACACACCTTTCTCATTGTACCTTTGAATGCAATGGTATACATTTTATCTATCGGTTGCCCTTAAACGACATACCGAGTCCTTTGTCCCCCAGACATAGTTGAATCTCCCCACCCCACCCCTCCCTCTACCCTTCCTCGAAGTTTTCCCTCCCCTATATACATATGGATACCGACAACTCCAAACTGTCTTTTATCGTTTTAAGATATTTCGTTAATAGGGAGTCATTTTTTATTTAATTGAAATTTTTTTGAGGAACTCTCGTTTCACATAAAGACTGAATGACGATACAAGTTATTTATAGACAGATAATTTACTTAATTATATACCCGTTTATATACTTATTTATCTATTTTTCTCATCAACTTACGACGGAACTTGATAAAAGACTAGTAAAATACACAGGTATAATGTCAGAGTTCCCTCTTAACTTGAGATCCGTCCACTAAAGAAACATGACCGGTGTGAGACCCTGTGTCACTTCTGTACTGTTGATGTCCGATTTACCCTTGGACCTTCTCTAAAGTGCCTACTACACTTACTCTCGTTCGTTGACCATTCGAAGGGAAGTAAAGGGTGAATAAAACAGTAATAGACTGACACCCCTCTCTTAAAAGAAAGACCCAGAGTCAAAGAGGTAGATATTTCACTACTTCAACCTAGTCTCTTCCAGTAAAGAACGAGTCCATAAGATTCTAACACTCTGATGTCAGGGTCCCTCCCGGTCCACCCTTCTATTTTGTGTCTAGCGTGACGTTTTCCGTAAGGATTTTAAGTCACACGCACTTTTGTGACTCGTCACTGACAGAGTCGATTCTCCCTGAGTCACTCAGTTACGAGGAACTTTGTAGTCCTAAATCTCGATTGTAAGTACGAGAAATGTTGGAAAGTTTTAATTTAATTCTGGAACTTTGAAACAGACATCGGACTCACGGGATTTGACTCCCAAAAAGGAAACATAACAAATTTTGGTGGTCCTCTTCGAACCTCGGTCTCCGAGTCAAAAAGGGGACCCCGGACTGTCGTGACCGACCCAAACGTCAAACATCTCTCCGGACGTCCCTTGTAGTTAGGACCACTTCCTACCCCGTTGACCAGGTGATCGGTAATCCGTCAATACTTCCTTCTTGACTCTTTACGGTGGGTTCTGGGTCTACGACCCCTTAAAAGGGGTGGTAGTTTTTTCTTTTACTATTGACTACATTATCTTCACCATATTAATATAACGTTATATCATTACATAGTTCAGTTGTCCGACATACGGAATTTGAATATGTTACGCTGTGAAGTTAAGATAAAGTTATTTTTCTCTTTTATTTTTTCTTCCGCGGAGGGAACGACTCCCACCGATCTCTCAGACCTCTTACCCTCAACTACCGACTACGGAGGTAGTGGAGGGACTACAACTCTTACCCACCCAGTAATTTCGACGGAATCTTGTTCCACCTCTCCTCTGTGCCTATACACCTCGTGACCATCTGACCAAAGGTGTCCGGAAGGAGGGGAAACAGGACGAACGGACGCCGTAGTTCCTCCACAGACCTCATCCAACCTGTCAGAAAAGAAAGTACATCTTCTTTTTCGTGTCTCTAAGAGGTTCAGTCTCATCCAAGATCTCGATCTGGTGGACCAAGTGTCGAACCGAAGTGGTGACAATCTCCACACTGGAACCTGTTCTAGGGATTGACGAGACATAGGGTCAAAGGGACAGACATTTCCCACGGGAGTAAGTTATTTACAAATAACTCTCAGGTACGACATTGATCCGTAGTAAGGTTCACGAACTCTATGTCGTCACTTGGACTCTGTTCCTAGAGAGGGACCTTGAATATAAAATCACCCTGTCCTGTTATTGACATAGATGAATGATCCTAATAAAACTCATAATGTACTGAACTACATACACTCACTGAAATAGTAGGCGTCTTCGGATCTAGTCTGATTGTGAGTGAAATGGTCTTCCACTTCGGACCCTACGAACGAACGAAGAAACGAAGAAATCAAAAATTTTTTTGCGTTCCTTGACAGAAACTCTTTCTTAACGACGAATTGAGTAATAAAATTTTATTTAGGTAACGAAAAGGATTAAAGTTTTCTTTACGGACGTGTGTTAGTTTGTAGTATCTTTACTGACTGTCGCTTTTAGGACCGTTGGAGTACGAGACTGACATCAGTGACAATTACCGGACTACGCACATGTACGTCTATAAAAAAAGGAAATACATTGAATGGAAAAAAAATTTTTTTTAATAAATGAAGACCGACACGACTGAAACACAACGACACCCGTCCGAAAGAGATCGACGTCGTTCGCCCCCGATGGGAGATCAACGTCGCACGCCTGGACACCGCGGCCGGAGAGACCACCCCGTGTCCGAGAACCCGAAGTCGTCAACGCCGTGTACCGAGTCCCCAACATCGAGAAGTGTAGGTCTCGCGCCCGAGCAATGAACCCCGTTTGCCCGAGTCGGCGGGACTCCGTACACCCCAGAAGGGTCTGGTCTCTGACTTGGCCACAAGGGACGTAACGTTCCGACTAAAGACTGGCGACCTGGTGGTCTCGTCTGGGGTAGTGAATGGGACTGCCTTCGTAAACAAAAGCCCTAATAGGGGAGGGGGTAAAGTAATCCGAGTTTGTGTAATTTTTAGTTACACGAACTCGGATTATTTACTTGCGTCAGCTCATTCTTCTCTGGCGTACTATACGCACACACTTGCGCACTCTGTACCTCTTCCTCTGTGCTTCTGTTTTACTCTCGTTTACACGGGGCCCCCACCCCAACGGATCTTGACGTTGTAGGAGAGACCGTACGCTACTACCCGAGTCTAAACCCGCGAGGTCAGAAGAGATAGGAAAGAAAGGGAACTCTCTTTCCGAGAAAAGTAGTTGCCGTTGAGTCTTTTTTCTTCAGAAAGGACTCATCTTGTGGACCAAAGGGTTGAGAAAAACCTAGCGGTCGTCATCCTTGCTTCCCAGAGACTTTACGGGCGTCCGTCACTAAAAATTTCTAAACTCAAAAGACCACCTCAGAACTCGATTGTGATCACGTGAGACGACTTAAAGACACTGAGACAACAAGGAAAAGTCTTCAAACTCGACAAAGAAAAAGTTTAGACGAACGGTAAAGAACTTCATGACACATGAAAGGGATAATGAAGTAAGAACATTTTGTATAGAGAAGTAATGTAGAGTCACATCGGTGAAATGTCGGAGAGTCTTACAAGGAGAGGAACCCCAAGATTAAGAGGGTAATCAAAGACTAGAAGGGGTGTACCACCGAACAAAGACACACCGAATGACACTTGGTACTTAAATGAAGTGATCTTTAACAAAGAAAGGAAGTTCCTCAAGGTGTGCCGTACCCACCACCCGCACAGTGATGTCTCTTCAAACGAAAGGGAGACGGTCCAGGAAGTCGACACAGTGACCATCTCTGTGAAAGTATGGGTAAAGAATTGAACCCTTAAAGACGTAGTACACCTGTAATATTGACACCTAAGAGTTAAGGTGTACATCACTCTGAGTCAAACGAAAGAAGGTTCTCTGTAAGGAGAGGAGGGATGAAGTGGGGTTGGGGGTCGAGGACAATAAGGGGACCCTAACCACTCGTCTAGGATAAAGAAGAAGTACCTTCCAGGTTGGTAAGTTTGGAACGTCAAAAGACGTAGAGTCAAGGTTACAAGACGGAACATATCCGGAGTTATGAACTGGGGTGGACTCACACACCTGGGTAGAGGTCCAGACTTATTACTCTTCTTTTGTCGACACTTTTACCTGCCTAAAAGTTCCGACCCCTTTCTCGTTCGTACTTCCGAGACGTCGACATTGTCCGTGCTGGACACCTTCCTCCTCGTCCTCCCAGCCACACCGGCGTCGACTCCCTCGTTCCCTCCCACCTCCCCCTGCTGCAGTAGTTTCCGAAGGAAGGTCGTAGGTTCCCGTTTTGTGTTCCCTACGATATGCACACCAGGGACTTTTTCAGTCATAGTCAACCGACTGGAATTTTAAGTCACTAAAAGATAGGAACCCGTTCAAAGACCAAGAGTAAAGACATGACTCTTTACACAGGGTGTCTTGTAAAAGTCAAGACGTACCCAGTTTCGAGAGTCTTACCACCCGGAATGTCTGGGTGGGGAATCTTTCCATTAGGGATTCTTTTCGTTACGGTTTCTTACGAGTTTGATGACGTGTTAACGTGAGTAGAGTGTGTGATCATTTTATTGTGAGTTTTAAAAGGTTCGGTCCGAAGTTGTCATACACTTGACACTTGAAGGTCTACAAGTTCGACCTAAATCTTTTCCGTCTCCTTGGTCTCTAGTTTAACGGTTGTAGACGACCTAGTAACTTTTTTCTCAAGGTCTTTTTGTAGATAAAGACGAAATAACTGATACGGTTTCGGAAACTGACACACCTAGTGTTATTTGACACCTTTTAAGAAGTTCTCTACCCTTATGGTCTGGTGGACTGGACGGAGAACTCTTTGGACATACGTCCAGTCCTTCGTTGTCAGTCTTGACCTGTACCTTGTTGTCTGACCAAGGTTTATCCTTTTCCTCATACAGTTCCGACATCTAACAGTGGGACGAATAAATTAAATATACATCTCATGTAGTACTCTTTGCGACCCGACCTTCTTTGTGTTCGACCTTAGTTCTAACGTCCCTCTTTATAGTTATTGGAGTCTATACGTCTACTATGGTGGGAATACCGTCTTTCTCTTCTTCTTGATTTCTCGGAGAACTTTCACTTTCTCCTCTCGTTTTTTCAACCGAATTTCGAGTTGTAAATCTTTTACTTCTAGTACCGGAGGTCAGGGTAGTGAAGTACCCTTTATCTGCCCCTTTGTCACCTTTGTCACAGTCTGAAATTAAAACCCCCGAGGTTTTTAGTGACGTCTACCACTGACGTCGGTACTTTAATTTCCTGTGAACGAGGAACCTTCTTTTCAATACTGGTTGGATCTGTCGTATAATTTTTCGTCTCTGTAATGAAACGGTTGTTTCCAGGTAGATCAATTCCGATACCAAAAAGGTCATCAGTACATACCCACACTCTCAACCTGATATTTCTTCCGACTCACGGTTTCTTAACGACGAAAACTTGACACCACAACCTCTTCTGAGAACTCTCAGAGAACCTGGTGTTCCTCTAGGTTGGTCAGGTAGGATTTCCTTTAGTCAGGACTTATAAGTAACCTTCCGGACTACAACTTCGACTTTGAGGTTATGAAACCGGTGTACTACCCTTCTTGACTGAGTAACCTTTTCTGGGACTACGACCCTTTCTGACTCCCGCCCTCCTCTTCCCTTTCTGTCTCCTACTTTACCGACCTACCGTAGTGGCTGAGCTACCTGTATTGACTCATTAGAGGCCCTCAACCACTACCTATCCCTCAGGACCGCACGACGTCAGGTACCCCAGCGTTTCTAAGCCTGTACTGACTCGTTGACTTGACTTGACTTCCGGGGGTATTGTCACACGACTTTGTCGATGTCTTTTGCCTCGAGAGTGGGCGCGTATAAGTGTGCCTATGTGTCTTACGGAGAGGCAGTCCACCCCCACCCCTCTCGATTTGACTTATCCACTTTCCCGACTAGCGTGTATGGTCCGTAGACTTTTCCCTGTACCGAGTGTCGTTACGACGGTCCCGACAACAAAAATAAAGAATTCTCCTCGTCGACCATTCTCTTTAACCCCTTCTCTTCCTTCCATAATAACCTTGTCACCCCTACCTACTCACCCCCTGATGTCTTCTTTTTCTACCTATATAAGTACCTGTTAAATTGACTTACGTACTTACCCCCTCGTGATTTCGTACCGGATTTCCTGCCACTGAAACCTTTGACGAATTTAATAATAACAATAAGTATTATCGTTTGTAAGTACGAATGATAATGGGTCAATATTGTAAATGTACTGAACAGAGTAAGTAAGTCGTCTTCGTAAGATGTTCAATTTATAATTTCCACGTAGAACCTTCACTCCTGTGACTCCGGGTCTATTTAATTCAGTAAACAATTATTCCCTGTCCGCCTCCGAGTTTGAGTCCCTATTATCGAGACCTCCATCACGAAAATTGGTGGTAACAATCACCCGCCCCAGAATTACTTCCCGAAGGGACCACCGAGTCTGTCATTTCTTAGACGGACGTTACGTCCTCTGGGTGTAAACTAGGGACCCAGTCCTTCTAGGGGATCTCTTCCCTTACCGATACTTTGAGTCCGTAATATCAATTGATATCAATTACGAAAATTGTTGACAACAATTACCCACCCCGGAATTATTCCGGGGGAAAGATAAATAAAGAAAAAAAAAATTAAATAAAAAAATTAACCTCCTTTTAAAGAAATGTTACAAGACAAACAAAGACATTGTTACGTTTAGTCGGTACTAATATGTATGTGAGGGAGGGAGAATTCGGAGTCCGGGGGAAAGAATCTCTCGATGAATGTGACATATTCGAAGTCAAAGGAGTAGGGGATTTTATTTCGAATATTGTCATCGGTGGGATCTCCCGACAACACTCTTAATTTATTTAATCATAACATACTCTCGAGTATAATCAGACACGTATCGTCCATCATTCATTTTTTTTTTTATCAATAACAGTAAAATAGTAATAACAATAGTTAAGTAATAAGAAAGCAGAGGAGACGATATTATACTTTGAAAGTTCAGACCCTTATTAAAATAAGGATAAAACTATGGTCCATCATGTTAGGTGGAGAACCCCTTTTTACTTTACCTTTATTGGTCAACCACAGTGACTTAGGTAGAGGGGTCAATGTACTTGAAGGAGGTAGTGTAAAACCGGAGATAAATTAGGCGAACCAGTCCTGTCTGTGATTATCCCAGGATCTCTCGAGCTACGACCAAACGTAAAACGATGGCGGAAGGTCGAGAGAAACATTGACGACTGTCTCAGGAGTGTTCGTACTCTCAGACAACAAACTGCCGAGGACAAGTCCACCCTTTCACATCTTCGACCTGATAGTTGTTAATCGGCACGTTCCGACTCTGACCCTTTGCCAGGACAAAGAAGTCTCCGGTCTGTGCGACCTTACCCAGGACGACAAGGAAGGAGGTTCGAAGGAACACACACATACGAACCAGCACAGGTTGAGACACACTGGGGTACCTGACATCGGGCAGTCCGAGGAGACAGGTGTCTTAAAAAGTTCGTTCTTGTGACCTCACCCAACGGCAAAGGAGGAGGTCCTCTAGAAGGGCTGGACACGTAGTTTACGCACAGAGAACGCCGAAGACACGACCGTCCGTCTGAGGACTGGCGACCCGGTCGACCCTTTACGGACTCGAAGGAGTCTGCGGCCGGTCAAGTGTCGGAAGATAAGTGAAACTGTCGATCGGACCACTCCCGAAAGTCGGGGAGTTGGTTGGTTGGTTGGTTGGTTGGTTGGTAGGTTGGTGGACTGGGGTCAGTTTCTAGGTTGGTCAGTTGAGGGTACGAGTGGTAAATACCGCCCAGGTGGTACTCAGATTAGTGTGTGACACGGGGGGTCCCTGATGGTCAGACCATCTCTACTGTGTCTCAATGTCTGAACTCCTTCCTTTCAAGAAGTTTCAGGCAGTCAGGCCGGATCCGACTATGAACTTGGAGAGATGTTCTTAGGTCCGTGTAGAAACGGATTAAAGACGAGATTACCATATTTCTGGTTTTTTCCAATATCTTTTCGAGATCTGGTAATATCTTTTCTACAGTACTACACTACGTACCAACTAATTGTGTACTTAATGCACCAGTATTCAATACGATACTAATGTTTGTCCCGTTCCCAAAGTCCGGTCCGACCAGTCCCGTCTGAAGGCACCCTTCCCGTCTTAAACTCAACCCCACAATGGTACCGGAGACAAGAGCAGAAGAGGGTGAAGAACAGTTAAAGTTATGAAGACAACGAGTTCTTGAATGGTTCGGAGGGACGACGAGAGACGTAGTTCAAGGTTGATACCGAAACACTCCTGACTATTAAAAGTTTGTAAAAATCATCTTCCCAAAAAAAAAAAAATTAATTACTTTAGAACTTGTCTTGGTACTATGTCTTTCGTCAATTTTTGTTACTATAAAAAGAAGTTCATCAAAATCAGAACATACCAACGACCCTTTATAAGTAAAGATCGTCGGACCTACGTGAAGACATTTACGGACCTCGAACTCCTTCGAACCAAATGTTAGTGGATTAATAGTCCTGAAGGGACCACTAGGTCACCAATTCTCAGACGACACGTTACGTCCCCTGTCCCCAAGCTAGGGACCCGTCCCATGATCCTAGGTTTCACAACGTCTCGTTCATTCGAGTGTGTGGTGTTGATCACTCGGACGTACGGGAACCTCGGACACGGGGTTCATCTGAAGGACTCGGTGTTACTTCCTAGGACGTACCACGTGGTTTTCAGGACACGCGGCGTTGATGGGTCACGTCGGTTTTACCTCTTTGTCTGTGTGTGTATCTATAATTTCTCTTGTGCCCCAATCTATCGAATTCGGGAAAGATGAAGACTCGAGATTATCAATGTTGGGAGAAGGACCTAAGGCTCCGGATAGTTCGTCGGGTGAGACGAGGACACACACGAATCAATGAGTCACGAGTCAAGGTAGGTTGAGAAATACTGGGGTGCCTGACATCGGGCGGTCCGAGGAGACAGGCACCCTAAAGGGTCAGCTCTTATGACCTCACCCAACGGTACAGGTAGAGGTCCCCTTAGAAGGACTGGACTCCTAACTTAGAACTCAGAGGACGTAACCGTCCTCCTAAGAAATGGTGACGTGGTGGACCCTTCGGGGATATGGATGAATTGAAATAAAACTCGGTTATTTGTGGGTAGAGACACCCTGGTCAGGAGGTCTCAGAAACGGATGAGGAACGGAAACGACACACGAACAGAAGGAGTGCTACGTAGTAAGAACACCTTACACGAGAGAGAGGAACCGAATGAGTGTAAACCGGGACGGAGACAAATGAGAGGTAGAGAGGGGTCAGTGGGGACTAACGAGGAAAGAGACTTAAAGCTAACTTGACTTCCGGTTATGACTTGTCCGCTCATGAATAAAGAAGAGATTAATGAAGGACAAGTTTTACAACAGAGCAACCTTCTGGACATTCTTAGTGCTCCTGTGTCACGTACAGAAAATAAAGAAATCTTAAAGTAATGTCCCGAATCAGTTCAAGACCCGTACGTCAGTAATAAGTTTGCGGGACCTTTTCGTACTAATCGAGGCAACAAACACGACGTGAGCCGAAAGAGCTCGAGGAGTGGAGTCACGACTTTTATTTCGAGTCAAGGGTCCTCATTCGCTGGGTATGGAGGACAAGAATAGAAAAACGGTTTTTAAGTAAGGGAGTGCCCAGCTCAACCTTTTCAGTTTAAGACTTTTTTCATCTGTTTAAACAACCCTCCCACTACACTGAAAGACATAAGGTGTCCTTCAAAAAGTATTCTTTAGGGGACTTGTTCTCTCAGTGTCGACAAAAATGACTAAATAGATACGGAATTATGAATAAAACCCGACATGACCCAGAAACGATGACACGAGTCCGAAAGAGATCAACACCGCTCCCCCTGATAAGACCGACTCCACACCGAAGAGAACGATACCTCGTATGCGAGACCCGACGAGCTTGAAGTCACCAACACCGGACTCCCAAGGTCTCGAGTCCGAGTCATCAACGTCAGGAGTCCGAATCGACGAAGTGACGTTTGCCCTAGAAGGGTATGGTCCCTAGTTTTGGTCCGGGAGACGTAACCGTCTGCCCGGGAGTGGGTGACCGGGTGGTCCCTCCGGGAACCTCAGACATACTGACTATGGAGAGACCCACGTAACTCACGGTCCGGCCCACACCCTTGGTGTCCAGTCATAAGTATACGGAAGCACACAAACTGGGTGACGAAACAGGGTCACACCCACCGCCCACCCGTACCCCCACCTCCCACAGTACCCTCGTTTCAGGTACTAAACATTGAGTTCTTCGTCGACATTAAAGTACACCTAGGTTGTCTGTCCGAACCACATCAAGAACTGTATAGGACTTGTGGACCTCTACTCTTCAGAAGTCGGAGGTCCTAGGAAACCGGAGTCTCGACGATGACCCCAAATCCTCAACGTCTTCCTGGTCGTGTGCACCCACAAGTACCTCGGAGTCTACGACTCCGGTGTCCGAGCTGGTGTAGGCCCTCCCAATTTCGTACCGTGTGCGCGACGGTGCGGAGTGACGGGACGAGTCCCGTCTGTGACGACTAGTCGGTGTCGGGGCAAAGGTCACCACGAATCTGTCCGGAGTCTTAGGGTCGTTAGTCACGATCGTGTTCCTTGTTTTGGAAAATGAGAGGAACGGCAAGGATGGTCGTTATAGGATCACATAGGGACCCGAAGGGACCACCGAGTCGACGATTTCTTAGGAGGACGTTACGTCCTCCGGACCCAAGCTAGGGACCCAACCCTTCTAAGGGACCTCTTCCCTTTCCGATGGGTGAGGTCATAGGACCGGACCTCTTGAGGTGCCTGACATATCAGGTACCCCAGCGGTCCTCAGCCTGTGCTGACTCGCTGAAAGTGTCACATGAAGGTTTAAAACAACTCGTCTAATTGAACGTCAATAAGTGTCCCGTCAAAGTTTTAGTCATCATTCTGTGAGAGACGAGAGAAAAGGATCCACTTGGGGTAGTACGGGAACTGGAATGTGTACGCGTGAGCACACACACACATACACACACACAATCAACGAGTCAGCACAGACTGAGAACCTCTAGGGTACCTGACGTCGGGTGGTCCTAGGAGACAGGTATCCTGAGAGCTCCGTTCTTATGACCTCACCCATCGGCAAGGGAAGAGGTCCCCTAGAAGGGCTGGGTCCTTAGTTTGGGTCTGGAGGACGTAACGTCCGACTAGGAAATGACAGACTCGGTGGTCCCTTCGGGAATCTGGAATGTATGGTAGATACTTGACCATTGAGGGTTTAAATATAAGGGTGGGTCTTAAGAATTCTCTGAGCCTCCGACTCTTTCGAATCTCCATTCCAGACTTGAGGTCCTCCGTCTATTCTTATAAAGACGTAAGTGTCTAGGAACTCTCGTCTGATAAATAAAGAGACTCCTAACGGTTGATGTGAACTGTGTCGTAGAATATGTGTCGTCCGTGAGTCATTGACTGACGGTCGACACACACTGCGTGGAGGGACAAAGATACGCCTTCCTCCGACAAGAAGAAGAGACGGGAAGAACGTAAAGACCCCGTGTCGGAGACCATCACGACCGACGGGGTAAGGAACAGGGAGGGTCCGACCTACCCCACACCAACAGACAATGGAACCACCGAGGGTTACTTGGTACGGAGGACTACAAGTCTGGGAGCACAACGGAAAGGGGGAACCTTAGTCCACACCTGGACACTACACGAAATTGGTCATTTTACACTACCTTCAGTAAGACACGATTAGGGTGATACATACTTGGAGTCCAGAGACCACATCCTACCACGCACACACACACACACACACACACTCTCTCTCTCTCTCTCTCTCTGTCTCTCTGTCTCTGTCTCTCTTTTTATCTTTTGGTCTCTCTTTCTACCTCTCTGAGTTTTTCTGTAAAAGGACCTCGATTCTGCGTCTGCTAAAAAAAAATTCAGTATAAAATTTTCTAGATGAAACAATAGTGAGAATAGTTCTCTTTAGAGATATAAACCTCAAACCCCTCGATCTCTTACCCCCACTGAAGGAGAATACCGGACGTATTTCCGACTTCGGCGACGAAGTCTGTAGTTTGTGGACAGGTCGGGTCCGGTTCGTAGTCTGTCTTGACCCCGAGGTCCCCGTTTGAATCTTATCTAAGACGACATTTATTGTCTTTACTTTTTGGGTTCACCTTTGGTGACCCTTTTCGGCTACTGAGTCCACGTAGTGAGGTCCCAGGTCGCGTCCCGTCCCTCTCGCACCCCTCGTACCTTCCTGACCAGAAGCGGTACCCTTGTGGTCCGACACGTAGTCGAGACTCGACCTGTACGTGTCACCGAGTGCCGACGCCAAGCGTCCATTGTGCCTCTAAGGAAGACGGGAGCACCCAGAGGGACTCACCGGTGGGGGATCCCGTCGTCGACTCGGTGTCATTGAAAAAAACAAGACGGTTTTTGAGAATTCTACTCACGCATCTTCGTTCGACCACCTCGAAAACGAACGTCCTGAAAACTTTTCTCTGCTCCTACAACTTCCGTCCTTAGTTACAAAGGGTTCCGACAAAGAATTTTATGTACCACAGACCGGAGTCCCCCCGACTGAGTGGCCGACGGGGCCGGCCCGTGGGGTAGTATCCCGATGATATTAAGGTCCTCTGGTCGAGTGAGGGGTGGATGACGTAGGTGTCGTTGTAGACAAAGTCGAATAATCTTTCAATTTTGTTCGTTCACAGTTGGGGAGTAGCAAAGGTGAATTCCTGTGTAAGGAGAACCGACTGCGTGTAGGGACGGGTTCCCAAATGGGGACCTGACACCCTCACACAGACACTCTGACATTTGACTAAAATTACTATTAAATTCCTCGGAGAATGTAGGATCAAATAAATTGGAAGAGTGTGCTTATCGTTCCGAAGAGACACCCCTAAGTGCCTTACTGATGACTGAAGTGATCTATTCGTCCCTCGGGACCTTTGTCCTTCGGTTTCTTTGCACAAGAGTTTCGGTTTGCGTAAGGGTACACGGTAGGTGTTCATTGACGTCTTTCGTCAGACCGGAACCTCAGTCGTCTGAGTACCAGTCGAGCGACAGGACGGTCCACGACGCACTGGACCCTGTCCAAGGGACTGAAGAGTTTCGGGAGTCTAGAGACGGGAGTCTAGAGAGCAGACGATAGGACGGCCGGTGTACCCTAGAAGTCTTCAGACTTACCCGTGACCCTACCCCTCCGAAGAGTCTCCTGTTGACTACGAAGGGAAGGAAGATACTGTCGTGGTGGGTCTGCGGTGCGTCGGGCTCGAACTTTAACAAGAGTGTCTCGCGGATCACGTGACGTCCAATCGAGTCTAGATAAGACTCGACTTTTGAAGGAGGAAATTGTAAGACAGTTGACCAAGAAGAGACCCACTTTGTTCTCTTCTTTAAATGTCTTTGTTCGGGCCAAGGAGGAGACATTCTTGTAGAACGTCCAAAGACCTCCCTCAAGGCGTTGGGACACTGGGCAGTCAGGAATGTGGAAGAGGGGTGGTCCGACTCGGAACGAGGACAACACCAATAACCTCTTGTCATTGGCACTATGGACGACACCAGTAACAAAAGGTTTCCGTGCAATCCGTTAAATGCTATTAAATGCTGGGAGTTCCATAGAACAGACCTTGGCTTACACCATAAGTCCTACTAGATTTACCCCCTCTTAATCCGCTCTGTAAGTGGAGAAAACAAGATCTACTAAGAGGGGACGGGTACACTTCACGTTCAGTGAGTCAACACAGCCTGAGAAACTCTGGGGTACCTGATGTGTCAGGTACCTCAAGAGGTCCGGTCTTATGACCTCACCCTTCGGCAAGGGAAGAGGTCCCCTAGAAGGGTTGGGTCCCTAGCTTGGGTCCAAGGACCCAACGTCCTTGGTCGACTCGGTGGTCCCTTCGGGAGACAGGTACATCGACTGGGAACTTACCCGACAAAGTCACCAGGGTAGAGTTGTCGTTATGAAGGAAGTGTTAGGGTCGAAACTTGGGAACTGAAAGACTAATAGAGAAGGGAGAGGACGAATAAGGTAGGCCGTGGGTTGAGTCATTAAGAGTCCGGAGTGGTCCTGGATGACAGGTGTCAGGTATGGTGTGAGAGTCGGGAGGACAGGTGGTCTGGGAGTAGAGAGGGAAGAAGGAACCAGATCTGGAGTACTGCGTAGTAACGTTAGTAGGGGAACTCCTGTGAGAGGTCGGGAAAGGAAGAGAAAGAGAGCGAACGGACCGTTTTAGAGTTGGGACTAATTTACGAAGAGAGACACAGAAGGGCAGGACATAAGTCTGTCACCTTTGGTCAATCTCTTTCAGTGTCCACTCAATTTGAGTACTGGATTCAATTCAAGTACCGGTCATTGGACTTCCCCCAGGCACTTCGGTGGGTCTTTAGTAAGAGATCGAGGCTCAGCCCTGTAAGGTCCAGGACGGAGGATACGGAGTCTGGACGCGGGGAGTCACGGGTAGGAGTGAGAGTCGGCTACGGGGACAGTAGGTCCTCTCGAGGGTGCCCGAGGGGGTGTAGATGGGTGGACGGTCGCAGACACGGACCACGTGTCGGAAGGGAGACACACCTACCCGAGACACGAAGGTAGAGTCTGCTTCGCGGGTCCACCTGTGACCTGAGAGTAGGGGAGCGAATGACCCGGGCAGGTGGGGCATGAGGTGTGAGGCGATAGTTAGAGTATAAAAGATATCTTAGTAGGGGTGGTGTATATTGAAGTGATAATGAAAGGACGTAGAAGTTTTTACTTTGGTCCCTGACGGGACCACCAGGTCACCAATTCTTAGGTGGACGGTTACGTCCCGTGCCCCGAAGTCAGGGACCGGGTCCTCCTAGGGTGCACGGCGTCTTGTTGGTTCAGTCACACCGTGTCGACGACTTCGGGTCCACAGATCTCGGCCAGGAGCCGTTGTGCTCTTCGGTGGCGTCAGTCTTCAAGCACGTGCGTTGCCTCTCACCGGGGACGAGCGGCGTTAATCTCTTTCGGGGGTGGGTCGTTGATTCTGAGTCGTGTCGGGGTTTATTTTATTCGTTTATTAATTTTTTTATTTCTGTTTTTGGTGTCGTTGTTATTTTGCGAAAGAAGAATAGGGACCTATTCCTTAGGTCCATTAGTCCGAAATTTCAGACCATTGGACGGGCTCCAGTGTCTGGACCTTCACCACCCCACCCACACAGGTGGGGGTTTCGGGTGGGTCTACTCTACGGGACCCGACGTCTCCGGTCAGGTCGAGAGAGAGGTCGGTTAGCGACTTGGGTCTGTTGCTTCAGGGAACAGTTCCTGCACGTCTGGGCGAAACGAGAGGGGCCCGTGAGAACCCGACCGTTCGCTCCGACCTCTAAAAGTCACTCTTCCCTGGAGACCTAGACACCCCTGGTCGACTCGACGACTCTGACAGAACTGACTGCCCCGGACAGTCTGAGCCACACCCTCCTGCCCCCGACAAAGGTCTTGTCGACCGTACGGTAGGGTCGTCGTACGGTCAGGGACATCCCTCTCGCCCACCGTTACTACCGTCTGTCTACCCCGTCCGACCCCGCTCCCCGTCCTCGACGGTCGCACCATGTGGGAACACGTCTCTACTGTGGAGCATTTAGAGAGTCCGGGCGGGCACACCGGACGTCGCCACCGAGTAATTGTGGCGGACCAGCAACCTCGGCCTTTTACTGTCGATTGTTCCGGTCGACGGAACGTCCGGTAAGGTAGTCTTCTTGTGTGAAGAGAGGGGGTTGTGATTCTTGTAGAGATAAAGACGGTCCTCGGGTCTCGTCGACCGGGCCGCCTCCCCCCCCCTCCCAAGGAGGGCCCTGTAGTCTATGAATCGACAGGGGGCTAATGTCCCGGAAGTCGGTAGTGGGGAAGAGAGGGAAGAGCCGAGGGGTTCTAATAGACTTTCTCACTCGGGCAAACCGAAACTCTAAAGGTTCCTGTGGCCCAGTTCAACCTTAAAAACCTGGTAGACCTTTTCGTGCACAGAGACGGTTTGGGACACAACTGAATCAGTAGGATAGAGAATTGCTGGGAGAAGGTGTTCCCCGCCCGACTGGGTGAATGAACAGGCAGTGTCGGACGTACTTGAGCAGGTCTTCCAGCAGTATGAGGACGGGCGCCTGCGCGGCCACGAAGTCCGGTTACATGTCCCCTAGGGACTCGTCGAGGACGTTGTCCGTCGTAGACAGAGCACTTCCCAGGACCCAACCGTCCTTCCCCCGTCACTCCTCCCGACCCCCCGTGGACAGGGGGGGAGGATGAGGGGGCCACGACGGACCTTCCCAGACCTCCGCTTCGGTGACTGCGTCGCACCTGGAGACCCGTCCCCCAGACCTCAAATCCTTGGTTCCTACGACCTTGATCGTTCTGAGAGACTATGTCAGAAGGTCGGAGACCGACGCCGAGACCCAAGTAGGGTCCCGACGAGTCGTCATTACGGTACCTGTGAAACCGGACCTGTTGAGGAACTACCCTTCCACTTGGACGTACAACATCTTATGAATGCATCGTCACAGAGGTCCAAGAGGGGCGAACTTCCCTCATCGTGACGGGGTCCAACACTGTTATTTTTTGCAGAGATCTGTGGTGGTTTACGGAGGGGTTTCCTTTAAAGGATTTCCTCTAGTCAGGACCCACAAGTAACCTCCCTGACTACGACTTCGACTTTGAGGTCATGAAACCGGTGGACTACGCTTTTCGACTGAGTAACCTTTTCTGAGTACGACCCTTTCTGACTTCCGTCCTCTTCCCCTGCTGTCTCCTACTCTGCCAACCTACCGTAGTGACTGAGTTACCTGTACTCAAACTCATTCGAGGTCCTCAACCACTACCTGTCCCTCCGGACCGCACGACGTCAGATACCCCAGCGTTTCTCAGCCTGTGCTGACTCGATGACTTGCCTTGACTTGACTTTACAGAGGGATCCCCTGTTTTTAACTGGGGCAATTCTTGACGGTGTCCGTTGTAGACCTAGCTTCACGACCCAGAGTTGGTTTCAGTGACTAGACCTGAGTTTAATCCTTTGGAAGGGAAGGAGGGAGGACAGGAAGGGCACTTGCGAATGACTTATGGGTAGTACACGGACCGTGACACGGTCCGGGACCCCTGTGTTCCTCTCTGACTATGTCGGTCGTAAAAGGTAAGTCCTTTCTTCGGACGGCATTCGTCAGGGCACGGTCCACGGGGGTAGCAGACACAGACGTGACCAGACTGTCGGGGAGGGCGGAAAGGACATGGGAGTGTGTGTGCGGATGTGTCTTTAACGCCCGAATAGGTACGTGCTGTGTAAAGGACTGGGAAATGACTGGACGATTACCGGACGACGAGAACCGAGAGAGTCCCCGAAACACCCATTCTCTACCAGAGACGGAAGTTCTGGGAGTCAGATGACTTCCAACCGACTACTCAGTCATTTGAGCTGATGTCTGTCTGCAAGGAAGTCGTGTTTCACACCAGGTATCATCGTCTCTTCCTCGCCTCTTCAAGGGTGGTCCCTGTTCACCCCTACTACTGTACCTTCCTTACCAGTCGTAAATTTCTACTCGTCTCATCCCCCTCCTGAACCCCCTCCCCACCAATCACTCAGACCCTACCTGTACACGTGTGACGACTTAAATCTTACCTATTGGTTGTTTCTGGAGGACATATCGTATACCCTGAGACGGGTTACGGTTCACCGTCGAACCTAGCCTCCGCTCGAATCCCCTCTTACCTATATACATATACGTACCGACTCAGAGAAATGACAAGTGGACTTTGATAGTGTTGTAACAATTAGTCGATATAGGGTTACGTTTTATTTTTCAAAATTTTTTTACTGTCTAAAACGGTCCATCCGACCCGGGAGGTCCGACTCTTCAGTTGTGTTTCTTTCTGACCCTCGACCTCCATTTTCGTCCTTTTTCGTGGACCACTTCTTTATCCTTCGTTAAAATACACAATTCAGAAAACCTTTAATACAAAAACACAGGAGGAAGGGGTTTATACGAAGGGTCCACCGCGATCACCATTTCTTGGACGGACGGTTACGTCCTCTACATTCTCTGTTTCCAACCTAGGGACCCAGCCCTTCTAGGGGACCTCCTCCCGTACCGTTGGGTGAGGTCATAAGAACGGACCTCTTAGGGGTACCTGTCTCTTCGGACTTCCCGATGTCAGGTAACCAGGTAACCCAGTGTTTCTCAGTCTATATTGACTTCGCTGAATCGTGTGTGTGGGGATTTATACTCGAGGAACCCCAGTGCCAAAACACAATAGAAGTTTAGAGGTAGACCTGACGAGCACGTCCTAAGTCTCTGTTCGTACAGTACTCAGGACGGGAGTTCCCCGAGCCGTAGTTCAGAGTCGAGGTCGTGACTGATCGATACACTGGAGTCCATTTAGTACACTGGAGACACTCGGAAGAAAAGTAGACAAGTCAAGTCAAGTCAGCGAGTCAGCACAGACTGAGAAACGCTGGGGTTCCTGACGTCGTACGGTCCGGAGGGACAGATAGTAGCTGAGGACCTCGAACGAGTTTGAGTACAGGTAACTCAGTCACTACGGTAGGTTGGTAGAGTAGGAGACAGCAGAGGAAGAGGAGGACGGGAGTCAGAAAGGGTCGTAGTCCCAGAAAAAGTCACTCAGTCATGAAACGTAATCCACCGGTTTCATAACCTCAAAGTCGAAGTCGTAGTCAGGAAGGTTCCTTATAAGTCCTGACTAGAGGAAATCCTACCTGACCAACCTAGAGGAACGTCAGGTTCCCTGAGAGTTTTCAAAAGAGGTTGTGGTGTCAAGTTTTCGTAGTTAAGAAACCGTGAGTCGAAAGAAATACCAGGTCGAGAGTGTAGGTATGTCCTGATGACCTTTTTGGTGTCGAAACTGATCTACCTAGAAACAACTGTTTCATTTCAATCTACCCTTACTCTATGGTAGACGGGTCGAACTACCACTACTCCTTTACTTTATTATGACTATATACACTTTTTCGAAACACTTAGTATTGTATACGACATTTCATTACCGTCGTCGAAATTGAAAGGATCACAAAGGATACACCACCCATGAAGTCTTCCTCCCGGTCTGTGTCGCTCCAATTCTCTGAGCTGGTCGGGACCCCGATCACTCACCTCCTTAGACCTAAGTTTGAGCACCGACGGTCGAGGTCTCGGGTACTAGGATTGGAGACCCGGTTCGACGAATTCTCCAAAAAGTCGTGTAGTCGGTCTTGACTGAATAGGAACAATTCTGTGGTCAGATCCAGGTATAACAGAATTACCGCGACATCCTCCACCACCCCCCTTTCACATCCCCTGTCTTTTCTAGTCCTTTATAGATGGAAGGGTTGGAGAGTGGGGGGTTAGGAGTCAGGTGTATAGACTCCACCTAAATTGTGAAAGAGGTTCCTTGGTGTGCCGATGTAGACTCTTTGCACCCTGGATTTGAAGTAAAGAGTCAGAGAAGTGAAGGACCCAATACGTAGGGACTCTGATAAATCCTGAGACGAGATCGTCAACACACACACACACACACACACACACACACGTACGCACGTGCACGTGCACACCCATTTACTACGTTTACTCTGTATATCGGACAGTGGTCGGTGAAAGTGCTTTACTGGTAGACTTTCGGTGACTCTCTGTCGTTTGTAGGTCGGTTCCCCTGGCTTCTTCCCTTACTCCTACATTGTTATTCTACCTGTTCATCCACCGGTGTCTTTAACCCAATCCGGGCACGTCTGGGGACCTGTCTGTCCTTACTCTACTAAATTTTACCTTTTTCGCCCTTTGTTTTGACGTGTCTATAGGGTCACAGTAGACAGACTTTGTGTAGTTGAGTCTTTTCCGTCTGTGTCTTACTATTTTTACCATATTGAGAACCGTAAACGTCCTTTGTAAGTGAAAAAAGTCAAGAATGTCTCTACTTTCCCAGGTACCATTCAATATTAAACAGTACAAAGGTTCTCTGTCTAACAAAGTCACCATGTAATCCGTCGGTTCTTACCGAAAGAACCACGACGTATACACCAAAGACCCCCGTTCAGGTTAAGGGGTCACCATAACTTCTTAAAATCTTAAAAGGCCTTCGAAGAGTCATATAGACGGAAATTCTACTTCCCAATTGGGATTACTTCATCATCTCAATATTTTCACCGATCCTTCGAAACTTTTTTCAGAACTATAAAATATCATGAATAAAATAAATATTATTTTGTAAAATGTAGACTTTATAAAGTTTTGATTCACGTGGTTTTTTAACCCCTCTTTCAAAGATACACCTCTACTGTGCTTTTACATCGAAGAGTATGAACCTGTCTTGAAAGCTCATTAAGTGAACAAGACTTAGTTTTCATCGAACTAAGCCCTGAAGGAGCCACCAGGGCACCGATTCTAAGACTCGAGAGTCACATCCCCCGGACCCCAGTCAAGGACCAGTCTAGGACGTACGGTGTCGATTTCTAAGGCGCACGACGTGTTTCCGTCGTTCATTCTGGACCGTGTCGGTTATTTATTTATTCATAATTTTTCTTTGGTACACACCTTATACTACGTTTGTAAAAAGATTTTTTCATCAAGCTCGGAAGACAGAACGTACAAGAGTACGGGTAAAATGTCTCCTCCTTCCACCTCAAGTTCCCAAATTTATTTAATGGGTTCAAGTGTATCGGTCTTTCATCGTTTCGACTTTGACTCGGAACGAAACTGACCTACAGGACTACCACGGGAAAGGTGGGGTAGTAAACTGTAACCTCCCTGGTCCCTTACACCGAGGACTGGGGATGGGACCAGGAGGACTCTCAGGTCCTTACCGACCTTCGAGACTGGGCCGACCCCTCGTCGTTGTCGTCCCACCCCAGACCCCTTTACGGCACAGGTGCAGAGGTCAGTCGACCACCAGGAAGCCGTCCTTACTTCTGCCGAAGAGTACTTGTCGTCTCCCACCTCGAAGGTGTGACAGAGTGTACCTTGTTAAGTGGGACACAGGGTGGTTCACTGTATTTCACCCGAGACCCTAGTCTGCGCGGACCCAAACGTAAGTACGAGACAGTGGGTTACCCGAAACTCTGAGACCCCTGAGCGGGGACGAAGCAAAACGGAGAGACAGGTCACCGCTATTATTAATAAAGAGATATATAAAGTAACTTTATATCAACTGAATGTTACTAGAGGTGACGTATTCAAGAAACTCCTTTCCCAGGAATAACTGTACGCAGAGGGATCACTACACGTACCGTCTGGTAAATTTTCGTAAATACTACACTCAACGTTAATACTGACCCGACTCCTCTACGACTTAATTTTTGATGCGTCCAGTTTTTTTTGGGGTTGTTTGATGCGTCCAGAATCTTTAGTGAACCTAACCGAAGGAGGTTTCTTCAAAAACTTCGGGCCTTTCCAATTCACTTGACGGATACAAGTGTTTTGTTTAGACCACCTTCGTTCTCCGACCGTTACTGATCTCGTACCCCAGAAGGGTCCTCCTGGTCGCAGGAGTCGAGGTTCGGGCGACGCAAGAGAGACGATCCAACAGCGGTTCAAGGGCGACCGTGATTCAGTCAAATGTTGTCATTGAAGTCCAACTCCGAAATGAGTTTCGTCTCATCTACCTGGTCCACCTGGTCTTGAAAGAGGTGACGGTACCCTCAACTCACACGGGAGGTACCCACAGACGGACCGAGACTGAGAAAAAAACTTCCCCTTTTTTTCATGAAATAACTTAGTGTTTTGACTTCTCATATCTGCATCTGACCGAAGTCTATATTGACTTCGGTCCATGGTTTTATTAGTAGCATTACGAGTAAGAACGACAAATTAGAGAGAGAGGTTTGGGATTAAAGTATCGAGAAGGAAGAAGCACAACGTAAGTCAAAAAAAAAATTAACACTATTTTCAGTGTATTATATTTCGTATAATAAAATTGGTACAAATTGACATATCAAGTCACCGTGATTCATGGTGAATTACATGGTGTTGACATGTAATAACATCTTAAGAGTGATATTAGGTAGAGGGTTTAAAAAGTCGAAGAGCTCGACTTTGAGACAGGGGTAATTTGTGATTGAGGGGTAAGAGGGAAGAGTGGTGGGAACGGGGGCTGGTGACCGGGGATGGTTTATATGAAGGACTGAGTTACTTAAACTGTTAAAACCCATGGAGCATATTCACCTGAGTTTGTCATAAACGGACGCGGATTACATACAACTTTACACCCGAAGGAGCACCGAGTCGTCATTTCTTAGACTGAAGATACGTTCTCGACGTCCTCTGAGCACAAGCTAGGGACCTAACCCTTATAGGGGAAATCCTCCCATACCGTTGGGTGAGGTCATAAGAACGGACCTCTTAGGGTCCCTGTCTCCGCGGACCTCCCGATGTCAGGTACCCAACGTTTCTCAGTCTGTGCTGATTTCGCTGAATCGTGTGTGTCCAACCTTACGTAATAATTCCAATTGAATTATATACGACCGAGACTGAAAAGTTCCACTTTTTAGAACCTCTGATTTACAGTACCTTTTGTTTTACCGAACGAGAAGTGGACGACACAGTAGAACCAGACCTTTTTATGAATAGAACGTGTCGTTGTCCGTGTGTTTCCACAATAAGTCTCTTGTAGACCCCAAGACTCCTCCAGTACCCTAACCCAGGTTCCACACCTGCGTCCCGACAAAGAGGGAGGTCCACCGTCGACACGGGTGGTACATGAAGAGACCTTCGAACCAGTTGGGTTCCCATTCGCTGTTGCTAGGATCCGACCCGGAGGAGTGACCAGTGTCCACGTGTCTGTCGGTCGCGGACTTCCGCGACACCCACTTGGTGTAATAATAGACGTCACTGCCGTCAGAACGGTCCCTCTTCCTCAGGAAGTGGGAGGCCGAGACCCCCGTTAGGGTACGACGGAGCCGTTGGTCGTCGGGGGTTCCGTGGCTGCTGGTCCGAGACGGGTACTAGGCAGAGGAGGTGGACGGAGAAATCAGAAAGTCTACTCTGAGAGAGTCTCAAAGGAACTCTCCTCTACGGTAGTTTCGGGGTGTCTCTGAGAGTGTCTCAGAGGAACTCCCCTCTGAGGTAGTTTCGAGTTCTGCACCCGTCTTTTTTTTGACTCCCGACTCTTCGGTTCGGGTCCAACGGGGTATCTTAGGAACCGTGTCTCACCCTGTTCGCGACCCAAACGTGAATTTAGACTCCCTTCAGTAAAGACGGGACCCCGGGGAAAAGGACACACTTTGGTCCCTCCCACTCGGTCTTCGTAACTGTAGATTATAGAACACACACACACACACACACACACACACACACACACAATCAGCGAGTCAACACAGGTCAAGAAACACTGGGGTACCTGACATCGGGTAGTCCTAGGAGACAGGTACCTTAAGAGGTCCGGTCTTATAACCTCGCCCAACGATAAGGGAAAAGGTCCCCTAGAAGGACTAAGTCCCTAGTTTGGGTCCAGAGGGTATAACGTCCACCTAAGAAATGGAAGACTCGGTGGTTCCTTCGGATCCCCACCCCCCACTCCCCCCCCTACANAGGAGACAGGTACCTTAAGAGGTCCGGTCTTATAACCTCGCCCAACGATAAGGAAAAAGGTCCCCTAGAAGGACTAAGTCCCTAGTTTGGGTCCAGAGGGTATAACGTCCACCTAAGAAATGGAAGACTCGGTGGTTCCTTCGGATCCCCACCCCCCACTCCCCCCCCTACANCCCACCACCCGGTCTCGTCCACGGGACGACTTACCCCGCCCCGAGGGAGAGGGACCGTAAACCTTGTAGTACCCTACCGGGAGGGAGTACGCGAGTACGGAGTATATAAATAAAAAGGTCTGGAGGAACCACAGCCGTCCATTTTCACTGAGTCTTAAAGTCCCGACATCTGTGTCTACAAAAGGAAGTTGTCCTTTGGACCTCCCCACAAAAGAAACTGAGACTAATTTCGAGGAAAACGAAGTCCTCAAAAAAAAAATTATCTGTGTGTGTGTGTCAACCAGATCAACAAGACCTGTGTTCGGAAGTGACGTCGTAGGAGGGACTTGACCGTGTCTCTACCATCGAGTTCGTCCGTGAGGGAGAGGGCACGAACGAGACCCGTTCTCTACACGGGGAGTTAAAGTTCGTCTTTTCAGAACGTTTGACCAATAAAAGTTTTTCTGGAGATTCCACCCTGTGGTGCATCACTTACACAGACATTTCTCTCTCTAGTGACAGAAGGTAGAGGGGTTCCACCCGGAGAAACACTGAAGGAATTTCTATCAGACCTCTCTCGAGTGGAGACGAACGGCCCCCTCCTGACACTTTTACCGTATCGCTTCGGAATCAAACTGGGACTGACAGACACCTTGGGCTTCACACCCTTTGTGGAGGAAAGGGTGAGAAGTAGTGGGTCGGATATTGTGTCTACGAACTGTAGAACCTCGTCACACGGTACCATCTGTTCCGTTGAGACCGTCGGTCCCTCTTGGACCCGAGTTTAGAGGCGAGGCTGTGAATCTCGACACCCCGGACTCCTTTTGTCAATCGTGCTAAGTCAGAGTCACAGGAGTCGACATTTTACCCCTCTGGTTCGAACAAATTGAGGATACGTCTCATGTAGTACTCTTTACGACCCGACCCTCTTTGTGTTCGACCTTAGTTCTAACGGCCCTCTTTATAGTTAGTGGAGTCTATACGTCTACTGTGGTGAGAATACTGTCTTTGACTTCTCCTCGATTTTTCGGAGAACCACTTTCACTTTCTCCTCTCACTTTTTCAACCGAATTTCGAGTTGTAAATCTTTTGCTTCTAGTACCGTAGGCCAGGGTAGTGAAGTACCCTTTATCTACCTCTTTGTCACCTTTATCACAGTCTGATAAAAAACCCCGAGGTTTTAGTGACGTCTACCACTGACGTCGGTACTTTAATTTTCTGTGAATGAGGAACCTTCTTTTCAATACTGGTTGGATCTATCATATAAGTTTTCGTCTCTGTAATGAAACGACTGATTCCAGGCAGATCAGTTCCGATACCAAAAAGGACACCAGTACATACCTACACTCTCAACCTGACACTTCTTCCGACTCGTGACTTCTTGACTACGAAAACTTCACACCACAACCTCTTCTGAGAACTCTCACGGAACCTGACGTTCCTCTAGGTTGGTCAGGTAAGACTTCCTCTAGTCGGGACCCTAAAGAAACCTTCCTTACTACGATTTCGACTTTGAGGTCATGAAACCGGTGGAATACGTTTCTCAACTGAGTAACCTTTTCTGAGACTACGACCCTCCCTAACCCCCGTCCTCCTCTTCCCTTGTTGTCTCCTACTCTACCGACCTACCGTAGTGCCTGAGCTCACTTGAGGCCCTCTACCACTACCTGTCCCTCCGGACCTCACGACGCCAAGTACCCCAGCGTTTCTCAGCCTGTGTTGACTCTCTGACTTGACTTGACTTATAGAATATATATCGACCGTACTCTTACTTTACTCTGGTTTAGTATGTTCCAGGACCGCGTGACACCCACTGCCGACTCCAGAGGGCCCTGACCCACTCTTGACGAAAGAGAGGGTGTTTATCGCAACGGACCAGTCCCACACGAGACAGGAGGTCGACCCCTTGAGAGACCAGGAAAGATTGTCCTCCCTCATCCGGGTCCCCTTCGAGAGACGGAAGGTGTGGGTCCTTCCTCTCCACTACGCCCCCGGTTTTCGGTGTCCCCTCCACCGCCCCCCCTTCGTCTGTGACATCGACATGGGGAACTCGGTAATTTTACTAGGTAATCCACTGTTACGACTTTGAGCCTGTCGATCTGGTCAGGTGGGTGCGGACCGAGAGTAAATAGAGGGCGTCGGAACGACTCACGGACTGTGGATGATTTGTGAAGTATTTGAACTTTTTTTATTCATTTCTCTTTCACGACTGTTGTATTAAGAGTGACTTCTTTAGTCTTGTTTTAATCCCCATGCCACACTACTGTTGAACCGTTGTTCCTGTAGGTACATGTGCGTGTCCCTGTGCACCCTACCCCGTGTCTACACCGTATCACCCTCTTTCAGGCGAAGGAAGAAGGAAATCTTAAGACTTATTGCGCAACTTCAATGAAATCCTTACGTTTGAGATTTGCAGGTCTTCACGGAAAAGGAGTATTTCGCTGACCTTGGACCCGTCCACCACACCCCTCCTCCTGTGTCCACCAATCCGGGGGAGGACGGCTCCGTCCTCCATCTGCCCGGGGACCCGACCTGTGGACCCCAGACAGGTCACCTCCCTTTGACTTCGAAACGAGAGTGGGTCTGTGAGGACCCTGTTTCGCTCGACGTCCTCGACTCGAGACGACTTCACTTCTCCCTTCCACTGATGAGCCACTGGTGAGGATTCCAGTCCCTTTGGCGGGACAGACGTGCACGAGTCCTTCCGAGGAGCCCCCAGTGTTTCCCTCCCCCTCGGTCGGGTATTATTCACACCTGTATGGGGGCGTCCGGAGACACCACCTCAGGTAGAATTGTTTTTCAACATGAGAATAGAACCTTCTCAGGATCCTGTTCAGGGTACACTCTTTTCTTTGTTTTATTAACCGGTCTATGTTTGTTTCCGGAATTTCCTGACAGGATACATTCACTAAATTCAGTCGAGAGATGACGCGTGGAGTGAGTCCTAAGGACGTGAGGAGAGGTCCTCGTAGAGACGGATAGAAGACTGAAGGACATGAGGAGGAGCAATCTCTCCCGAAGGGGCCATCGAGTCACCTTTTCTTAGGTGGACGTTTCGTCCTTGTCGTTCTCTGAGCCCAGTTTAGGGACCCACCCTTCTAGGGGACCTCCTCCCGTACCGTTGGGTGAGGTCATAAGAACGGACCTCTTAGGGTACCTGTCTCCTCGGACCGTCCGTGGAGTAATCTCTCCTACGGATAAGAGAAACAGAGGTCCACACATAAAGACGGAACGAAGACAGAATTTATAATTATTTGTTTGACAAAGAGACACTTGAAACATGGACAATACTGTCACAAACGGAGGAACTTTGTAAGAACGAAAGTCTACTCCCTTTCTTGGTCCCTTGAAACGAAGATCGGAGATCGGGGACCGCCAGACCACCAATCCTGAGGACCAAAAGTAGGTCTAATGGATCCCAGTCAAGGACCCGTCCCTTGATTCTAGAGAGAGGTCCTGGTCAGTGACGAGACGGAGGTTCTAGAGACGGCAAAGATCGTCTAGAATCCCTTTAAGTAGAGAGACCCGGAGTCAAAGGAGTCGACATTTCTCCCATTATTGACTACGAGGTGGCTATCCCAATGACAGTCTGAATTGGTCCCAGCAGGTACGTTCCCGGTACCAATGAGGATGAAAGGTGGTGGAAAAGACTACCCAAACAATGTTCACCATCATCACGACAACAAGTTAGTACAGGTAGAGAAACGGTGAGGTACCTGACACCGGGCGGTCCGAGGAGACAGGTACCCTAAGAGGTCCGTTCCTGTGACCTCACCCACCGGTACGGGAGGAGTCCCCTAGAAGGGCCGGGTCCCTAACTTAGGTCCAGAGGACGTAATGTCCACCTGAGAAATGGTAGGCTCGGTGACCGCTTCTGGGACCATCAATGTTCAACTCCGGGTGAGATTTGACATCGTGTAGTAACGACCCACGACCTGAAAATTGCTATTTCCTACAGTCTGTGGACGATTTCCGTCGGTTGTGGGAAGGTTCCCTACGTTACCGGAGTCCTAGCTGGAGTTCGGTAAGGTAAAGAGTAGATCTTTGTCGAAAATCCTCTCTCTCTCCCTTTCCAGAGCTAATTTAGGTCAACCTTGTGTCGTCCTCCACTACCCACCCTTATTATTGTGTCTCAAACGAGAGGAGTAGGTGTAAATGTGCCGAAGGCGTGCACAAGAAACACTAGCTCCCTCTTAAAGTCGTTTTGAGTCCGTAGACCAACCCGTCCCCTTTGGTGTCGTGCCCCGTCTGGAATTTCTGACCAGAACTACTCGTTACTATTCCGCACAGGGTCACGGGTCGACGGGACGAGGATCCGACCACCCCTCCGTACACCTCTTCACGAAACCTACACCCTCGCGTGAGTCATTGGACCGGGTCCGAGGTCAAAGTGACCGTCCCGACCTCAGACCTCCCTATGTCCCTGAAGGGACCGGTAGTCCCCACCCCCAGTCCCGGGCACAAGGGTCGGGTCGGGAAACCGACGGCCGAACAGGAGGCGGTCGGGCAGGAGGCGGTCGGGGAGGGTGGGGGTACCCAAGGGTCGGACTTCGGTCCAGACAGACGCAGAGGGAGTGAACTGACGTAGACCCCTACTTTGGACTTATTCGTAGTAAAGAGTGATCCCCGATGTCACGCATAAGAACAAATCTTTACTCTCACAACACACCACAGGTCTCCCCTTCCTCTGGAACCCTTCTCGGTACTGTTCAGAAGGACTCTTTCTAGTGTGTCCTATGGTTGTCATATATTCGAAAAGACTGTTACTGGTAAGAGAAACGGAGTTATAGAGACGAACATCCTCAAATAGGAACCCTTTAGTAGTTCCTGTCCTTCTGACTGGACGTTTTTACCCCTGCTCTCGTGTTAATATAAAGGTTCTTCTGTCTCTGTTGGACTCACAGGTTCTCACCTCTCAAAGAATGCACGGGACGCTTTGTGGTCCGTCGATACATTTACTGTAACACCTTCTTACCGGCGCTCTTTTGAGGACTGTGTGTGATGGAAATTTTTCCGTCCTTTGTTTTGACATATACGTTATATTTGAAGGAAACAAAGAAAAGAGCTCTTTCAGTCTAAAGGCTCAGAGTTATCGGTTAGTAGTCGATTTACTCTAAAGCACATTTAGTAGTGCATAAATTAAACCGAAAATATTTTCGATTTAAACCACCCCCATTCCGACCTTTCTTTGTAAGGTTTAACGTTTGTTACTAATAATGACCAACACACTGATTATAAAATAAAAATTATGAAGAGACCTAAAAAGAGTCTACCTGTACGTGTCTAAAATTTAGGTCTCTATCTACAGTAATTCTTCCTCAAGAAAGTACAAGAGACTGTGTTTCTGTGTCTCGACACTTAGCGTCTATCGTACTTCTTACACTGGGTCCCACCACCATGGGTCTCGTCTGTTTGAGGACCGACCCCAAACTCGAGGAATTTGATATTTAGAGGGTCTTCGGACGTCCCCTCGGACGTCGGTTTCAAACCCAGTCAAAGAGGGGTACCCAAATGTCCTGTGAGTACACGGACTAGGTCCGTAAAGTCGGAAACCAGAGTCACGAAACTCAAAATTAGGAAAATGTCTTCATCATCAACAACAAATGAGTGATTCAGTACAGGCTGAGAAACACTGGGGTCCCTGACGTCGGACGGTCCGAGGAGACAGGTACCCTAAAGGGTCGGTTCTTATAACCTTACCCAATGATAAAGGAAGAGGTCCCCTAGAAGGGATGGACCCCTGGGTTGGACACAGAGGACGTGACCGTCCGCCTAAGAAATGGTGACTCGGTCGCCTTTTCAAGAAATGACTCCATCAAGCGGATATTTTACGACTTTTTAGACGGGTCGTCGGTGAGGGTGGAGTCACCGAAAGAACCAATTACCTAGTCTCTCTCTCTCTCTCTCTCCGGTGGTCCCATTACCTTTGACGGACCCCAGTGTCTTGTTCCGTCGTGTCTTTCGGACACGTCCCCGTGGAACCGTCCTCCCTCCCCTCGTTCTTCTGGGTCCCCATCCTGTCACCCCGACCCTCCCGCCCCACCCGTCGGTCCTACCTCTCTCCAGAAACTCAGTGACGACACGTCCACTTCACAGGATCGTTTCTCCTGGGGTCTCTCTTTGTCGGGGGAACATCCCTTTTCGGTTAAGACACAGGTACAACATTGACAAAGAAAACGAAAACAATAATAAAAATTTTTTACATTTTTTATCTTACCGGACGAAGTCTCTTAGGACGGGGAGACGGACTGACGATTTGATTTCAGGGAAACAAGTCCTGGGACAGGTGGACACCTGTCGACCTTCCTTCTTTACTTGTGTAGGGGACGGGCTCCGAACGGTAAGATCCTCTATAAACGTTCTAATTACCGGAAAAATGAAACGAAGGAGTAAAAGGGGTAGAGACTCGATGTTTTCTTGGACCGTAGGTCGGGGACATTCTACCAATAAAACTCTGTAATCAGAGAGTAGAAGAGTCTACCGAGAGGCTTATTTATTTCAACGTAAGGAACGGAGTCGTGGGGTAGAGAACCCAAATGACTGGACAACACGTCTTGTCGGACTACGACGCATCTGTCTAGTGACGTGTTCCCACGAGGGGTGGGGTCGGGTCGACTATGGGAGGTCGAGGGCCGGTCCCGTCGTGTAATGGAGCAACAACCACGGGTGTAGGTCGTCGTGTCCCTCCGTGACGGCGCCCAACTGTGGAGGTGTACGACACATGTCCCGGTCGAACGGGTGCCCCTACGGGTACGGCATCGTCGGGTCCAGAGGGTCCGGGTCTTACGCAAGGGGCAGTCAGTGGTGGTGGCGGACCTTCCTTTCCCTCCTGTAGACATACTTCGCGGACAAACACGTCGTACAACCCGGACTGCTGCTACGAATGACACCCTTACCGTCCCTACACACACGAGTCTGCGAGTCAACAGAGGTTGAAAAACACTGGGTACCTGACATCGGGAGGTCCGACAAGACGGGTACCCCGTCCCTATTCATCCTATTAGTTTTGTAATCGAATTTTTGGGTTGATCCCTCCCTTGAAATCCCCCTAAACTTTCTGGTGTTATTCTGATTACTAGTGAGTTCTTTTATTACTTTTTTAAGACTTCGTGACACCCGAACGAAGTGAGTGTCTCGTTTTCTTCGGGGAATCGTAGTTTCGGTCTAACCTACGACTTGTTATTTTAGTCCTGTTGAACGAGTCGTTCAATTTGATACGTTGTCTGTTCGGGGGTTTGTTTTGTTACCTCCCCACTCTGAGTGTAGGGCGGGTCACTCGAGTCAATTAATCATTGGGGTTTTTGTACGTGAAACCGGGACTTCTGTACAAGAAACGTGTTACTGGGGGTTTGTTATTTTGTCATCATCACTTATTTCGGATGTTGAACGGGTCACCACAGAAGTCCCATTACTCGGAGTTTTGTACGACACACGTGTGTTTTTTGCCACTGAAAAGTTTTACTTTCTGGGAATAACATGACTCTGGACCTTTATAAAAAGGTTTCACGATACTGTCACGACCGACCTGGTATATCCCTGTTCTTTTGAAGGGACGGGATGGACCCCCTCCTTGACTACTCCCTTTGTACTACAGATGAGTTCTTTCTGTTTCTTCTAGAAGAGGGGTAGGGGAGAGAAGGACACTAATACTTTTACGTTGGGTAACTCATGAGTCCCGTCACTATCGGACGGGTCCTTGGAATGTTGGAATGTTCACTTGGTTGAGATCATTTGAAACACACGTTTCAACGAAGTTAGCACAGGTTGAGACGTTGGGGTACATCGGGCGGTCCGAGGAGACAGGTACCCTAAAAAGTCCGTTCTTATGACCTCACCCAACGGGAAAGGAAGAAGTCACCTAGAAGGGGTGGGTCCCCAACTTGAGTGCAGAGGACGTGACGTTCGTCCAAGAAATGGTGACTCGGTAGGGACCCAGTCCCGTGAAACGTTTTCTGTGATACGATTTTGGATCCCCTTCCTCGAAGTCAAACGAATAGATATTCTGTTCTTACGCACCTGGGACGGGAACTTTCCTTATTACCCGTCTTCTCTCTACCTTGCACATATAAATGTGACTGAGACCCCATTCCATACTCTCGATACAGCATCAAGTTCTTGTCGTCTCTGTCTCTCTTCCCTCTCCGCGAAGGACGTCCCGTTGGGAAGAACCTACGCCCCCTTTGTGTGCGGTCTGGAACCTTTCCACCTCTAATGGGTAAACTACGTTTCCTTTAATTCCAGGTCCCACCTTCACCACCCCCATCTCCTACACACACACCCCCCTCCCGTCCAAGCCCAGGGTCCTTTCCTCCGTTACCTTTTAGTCCGACCTCAGTCTGACTCCCCTCGGGACTTACAGTCCGGTTCCCCTCGGGGAGTCCCACTGTCACTTGAACAAACATCCAGTGGGGTTCGACGAGGGGTCGTGACCAAGGGATGTAGAGGTTTACTTACCTCAAATGGTCCGGTGGGTCGGGAGGGGACCTTGGTCGAAACCCAGTCCTGCATCCTGGTCGAGACTCTACACCTACAGGACCTGTGATGTCCCCAGTGAAATGAGGTGAACCGTGTCACGACCCGGGGCACCTATTTCTCTACTTCTGAGGCAGGACGGTCCTTCCCAAATTCTAGGTCGTGGGTGTTCGAGACATCTTAGAAGGGAGAGAAAGAGGTCCCCACTCTCTCGTGTGTCCCGGAAAATTATCTTTGACCACGTATCTAAAAATTTTATGGGGAAGTGGAGACCTTTCCCCCGAGAGCTCTCCCGTCGTCTGAGCACTGATAGAACGACAGAGGAACTCTGACGAGAGAACGGAGATCCCGCTCCCGGGGAGGGGGTTGGGACAGAGTGTAGAGTGGACCAAAAAGGGTGTGGACCGTCCCTCCGTCCAGACACTACCAATAGGGACTAAGTGTCGACTCGTTTGATTCGAGGACCCGGAAGTGCAAGACATGTATAAACGAGTCGTAGTCGGGGTGCGGTCCGTGACGTGACCTACAAAGGTGTCGTCAATAGAATCTTTGCGACCCACTGAATGGTTCCCGTGGAACGAACACTTATACCGTTCACCCCCAAGATCAATCCGAAGCCCAAGGACCAGACGCGAGGGAGATGAGGGGCGTAGGGTTAGGGGGGTGGTAAGCCGACTCTTTTCGTGGACACGAGAACCGTTTCAGGGCGGGGTAGAGGGTAGGCTGGAGAGGCGTCGGAAGGAGACTGGGGGAGGACCGGTGAGAGGGGCTCAGGACAGAAGTGTGACAGGGACCCCCGGGTTTGAAACATCTAAAGGGATGGTAGAGAGGATCGATTTTGGGGGAATAAGACTCAGGGTTAGAGAGTGTGAAAGAGAGGCGACTCCGCGTCTCTCTCTGTACCTCAAGATGTCTCCTTTGGCCGATGCTGAGGTCCCACGAGAGGAATGTCGAGACCCCGAAAAGTTCTACCACCACCCCCTGAAAGGACCACCAGGCGTCAACTCTGAGGCGTAAGGGTTCCGTCCCCCGTACCCAAGCGAGGGACCAGCCCCTTGATTCTGGGGCGTCTTGTGTGTTGTACCGGTTTTTTGTTTTCTACCATCGTCTCCGGACTGTCTCAGGGAGGGTTACACGTCGCCCGTGAACTGACGTACGAACCGGGGAGGCTCCCCTAGAGAGTGGAGGTAGACGGTAGGTGAGAGTTAGGACAACACGATTGTCAACGCAACGAATAATTAAAAGGAAAATTTTTTTTGACCTCACATTAACGAAATGTTACAACATAATCGAGGACGACATGTTGTCTCACTCGGTCGGTGTACATATTATATCGACATAGGGGAGGGAGGGTGAGCGGGAGTAGGACGGGGACGTCTAGTAGAGTCCCTGGACTCGACTCGAGGGGCACGATATGTCGTCACAGGGGGGTCGATAAAATGTCTCGGAGGGACACCGAGTCACCATTTCTTAGGTGGACGGTTCGTCCTCTACGTGTAAGTTAGGTACCCAACCTTTCTCGAGGACCTCTTCCTTTACCGTTGGGTGAGGTCATCAGAACGGACCCTTTAGGGTACCTGTCTCCTCGGACCACCCGATGCCAGGTACCTCAGCGTTCTCAGCCTGTACTAAATCACTGATTTGTTGTCGTTCACATATATAACGTTGTCGAAGTGTTGGTCCGAGTTTCCGGAAAAAAGCAACAACAAGTCAACGATTCAACACAAACTAAGAAACACTGGGGTACCTGACAACGGACGGTCCGAGGAAACAGGTACCCTAAAGGGGAAATGACGGAAGATTGACAGGTACTTTATCTCAGGTCTTCCGAATAGAGATTACTGTCCTTGGGTCGTGCCGAAGACCTTGAGTAGACGTGCGTTAACGAGAGAAACCAGTTTGACCGGAGGGAGGGCGGTCTCCTCCCTGTGTGAGACATAAAAGGAAACGAGAGAGCGGAGAGTCGGGGACAGAGGAGGACGCGAAAGGGGGCGTCACGTCTAGGACGGTAAGGTCGGATTACACTGACGACGATCGAGGACGACATAAAAGGTACGTGGACCGGACGCGTGGGAAGGACCGACGGGCGGGTGGAAGACGTTTGGTATTAATTCATGGACTTCGGGACGTATTCCACGTTAATTTCGGAAACTATCACTGTCGTAAACGTAAGAATAAATTGTAAATTTTTGACGAGTAAAATAGAGTGGGTTGTCGGATTTCCAATTGTCGTCCCCAAACCCGTAGATTATCGGTCGTGAACTTTGATCCGAAGAACTATTACATGGTATACATTAGAACCCAGTCTGTCATTCAAAAGACTCAAAATTAAAGGGTATTGTAATCTTATTAATTTTATAGGTTGAGTAATCCGCCATTTCTACTTTCAACAATCAGTGAGTCAACGCAGGCTGAGACGTTGAGGTACCCATCTCTACTTTAATTTATTATTTACAGAGTAAAATTGGTCCCCGGAACATGTTATTTCATTTACTAACCGTTTACTGGTGACGAGAATACTAATATAACTACTAATAATAAATCCCGTTTCCGATGTATAATCTTAAAAATTAACAAAGTAGCGAGAAATTAAGTCGGAGTGGCGTCTTTCCGGTACGTTGTTAGCAGACAATTTGCTCACGCACTTTTGCTTTAGTACCGTCTGGAACGTTGAAAATTCTTTCAGACCGAGATACCCGAAGGGTCCACCACGATCACCATTTCTTGAGTGGACGGTTACGTCCTCTACTTTCTCTGGGCCCAAACTAGGGACCCAGTCCTTCTTAGGGGACCTCCTCCTTTACCGTTGGGTGAGACCACAAGAACGGACCTCTTAGGGTACCTGTCTTCTCGGATCCCCCGACGTCAGGAACCCAGCGTCTGTCACCTGTGCTGAAGCTCTGTCGTATGTACGTGGACCAGAAAGATGAGGACGCAGAGGAATAGGGTAAAGCAAAAAGTTTCGTGTGGAGCTAGACAGCAAAAGAACGGGGGTGTGGAGGTTACCGAGGACTACGGAGATTTTATTTCGAGTTTGTAGAGGTTGACTGTGAATTCCGGAAGGTACTAGATGCAGGTTAGATTAGAAACTTAAAGCGAAAAATAGGTAAGGTACGACGTGGGTTTACCTTTATGACGATTAGAACATATTCCATACACAAAAGATCGGATGTACGATAAAATGCGGAGTTAGGGATATGGAGGAACTAGGTTTAGGATGGTAGGAATGTACAAAGTTCCTTGTCAAGTTTTCTGAAAAGAGGTATACTTCGAAGGGAAGACCTTGTATAGTGAGGGTCGAGACTTAAGGACATCGTAAAATTAGAGGGTACAGTGGATTCGGAAAGAAGAAACACACTGTCAAAATAGATACAGGAACAGAAAGTATCGTTGAGAAATTCCCGTTCATTTCCTAGGACAGGAGAAACTAAGAAATCGTGAACCGAACCCTAGACGTTACGTTGGACTTGAGTCATTTGCTACCTGTTACACTAACCGGGTTGTCTCTCTCGTTTCCGAGAAGAGCCCTGACTTAAGTCTGGACCTCTTCTGTCCGTTCAAGTCTCTCTTCTGCGACGGAGGACAAAAAGCACTGTAGTCCCCTGGACCCGGACCCTGGTGTTCTCGCCTCCCTCAGTCTTCCGACTCACGTTCGACCTCGACGTCGGACCCCAAAGTCTCGGACCGCTACCGATGGGACTTGGTGTCGTAGTGTCAATGGTGCGGACCTACCGGAAATGTCGAGCACTGGGGAGCCGTAAAGACTATTGTTCCTCTTCAAGCCCACTGACCCCCTACGACACGAGGGAAGAAGGAGACAGGTCGGCCGAAGACTGAATGACAGGTGGAGGGAGTCGGACGGACCGGGGCCTCCCCGACTGGGTTCTGGATACGTTTCCGGGGCAGAGGACCGGACGGGACCGAGACCAATGGGACCCGAACTTCGAGACCCGCACCCGACGGGAGTCGTGACACACGTTCTGGAGAGGGAGGAGGAGGAAGAGAGAGTGGGAAGGGTAGAGGAGGAGGGGAGACGGAGAAGAGGAGAGGGGTCCTTTATTACGGGTCCGACACCAAAGTTTAGAACCAAGGTAGGGAGTGACCGTAACTTGGATTGGAGGGTCAACGGAACAGATATTGTGCCCCCACTGTTATTAAGGACGGAGAACCTCCCAGCGACCCTCTTCGGTCACTCAAGCAGGCATATTTCGTGAATCGCCCTACGACCGTTCGCCTACGCCACGACACGACAGGTCTAGGGGAGTCTCCTCTCTTCCCCAGTAACGGGCTCGACATGAAAGTCGGACGAACCCAAGGACGAGCTGACTCCTCTCGATGGAACTAGTGGCAGTGCGAGTCAAGGGTCCCGTCACCGGGTGTCGGTTCCTGGCTCCCTGGGGAACCGGGTTGAACCCTACTACCTTCTCGGTAGGGGCGAGGACTTGGAGGAGACCGTGGGACGACCCAGAGGACCCGGGGGGCTGAGTCGGGTTGGAGAGGGAGAGGAGACAGGACGGAGGAAAGGAAGATCTCCGACTAGGGTTCTCGGGAAGGATTGTGCGACTAGAGGTGGGTTCTCTTTACAAAGGCCCCTTTAGGTTGAAGACTGTGACTGACCCCGAATGGGGAACCACCCACACCCGTTCCGTCCGTCCGTGAACCGTGATTCAGACCAGGTCCAAATTTCCGGGTTCTCCGACCACGGGTATCCGTCCCCTACGCGGGAACCTAGGTCCCGAGTCGGCGGAGAGCCGTGACAATCGACAATCCGGACCCTACTTCCTCCCTAAATCCTCGGACCCTTTCGACAACTCTTTCTGCCGAGAAGACTCGGCTCGGAAGGAGGACCGAGGCCCTTTACCGGAGACACCCTTTCTCAGTCTTTTCGTCAAGAGTCAGGGGAGACACTAAATGTGACGTCCCGAGACCCCTCGCCGCCCCGTCCGCCGAGAGGGAGGGACGCTCTCTCCTCGGGGGGTTTGGGGTACCAGGGGGTCGGACTCTGGCACTGGAATGAAGGGACTGTCGGATGAGGAGAAAGACGAGTCAAAAGTCAGGACGAAAGGCCGACCCTTTGGTCTCTTTCAGGACAAAATAAAAGACTCAAAAGTCTTCGCAGAGAGAGAGAGGAGAAAAATTTCTGATGGACCGAAAAGAAGGTTGCGACGCCAGGGTGAAATATATGGGTAACTGTTGCTTGTTCTCGAGGTCGACGAGGCATAGGAACGGTGGGGAGGAAAAGGTGAAGGACGGTACGACTACCTGTACGACACCACCGAGTGCCACCCAAAGAAAGTCAAGCAAACAAATAAAAACCGACACGACCCAGAAGCACCGACGCGGAACCGAAAGAGATCAGCGCCACTCGGCTGAGGGACGACACCTCCAAAGGAGACAACGTCTCGTGTCCGAGATCCCGCCCGAAGTCACCAACGTCGTGCACCCAAGTCGTCAGCACCGAGGCGTCAGCACCGAGGGTCCGAGGTCTCGTGTGCACGTCATTGACGCCACACGTCCGAATCAACGGGACGTACACCTTAGAAGAGTCTGGTCCCTAGTTTGGTACAGGGAACGTGACCTTCCACCTGAGAATTAGCGACCTGGTGGTCCCTTCGGGTGTCTTCGTAGAGACCCAGTGGGGAGGAGAGGTCGGTTCTCCGCTTGATGTACTCCCACGTCTTTCTGGACGCGGAACTTTTCGAGACGGACGGGACGAGTCGACGACCCGAGACCGACCGTCTCTGTGAACGATCGCCCCTGGCACCCGTAGTGAAGTGGTTATTTGTTGTTTCCGACACCGAATCTTCTAAGACTTGAAAACCTTCCCATCAGGACCTCACTCTCCCTTCGTGGGAGGTCTTTTTACGACAGTACCCCGTCCCACCGCTGACCCCCGTCGGACTAGCCAGGATTGACTGAACATACACGTACACACACACACACACACACACGCACACACACACACACACACACACACACACACACACACACAATCAGTAAGACAGGTACCTTAAGAGGTCCGTTCTTATGACCTCACCCATCGGTACGGGAAGAGGTCCCCTAGAAGGACTGGGTCCCAAGTTTGGACCCAGAGGACGTAACGTCCGTCTAAGAAATGGCAGACTCGGTGGTCCCTTCGGGTTAATTGAACATGTGTACTGTTTGGTCCCCGGGTCATAAGTATCGAGGACCGAAAAGATCTCTTCAGTCTTTAAGTCCCAAAAGTTTAAAAGTTTAAAACACAAAACACAAAACACAAAAAAGTTTACTTCAGAGAATTTAAATTTTACAACGGATGTTTAATTTTTTTAGAGTTTTTAGTGACTTTTCGTTATCACAGACTCTCGGTTTAACGGACCGACACGAAAACACCAGACGACGGGGGTCCACTCCCCTACGGGAGGAGCCGGTGGGAGTCCGGGGACGTCAGAGGGGCGTCGGAGCGACATACCCGAATGCCGGGAGAGGTCGCTACCGTTACGGGTGGGGTCACAGGTAGTCATGTCACGTCTGAAGTAGTCTCAACCGGGAGTACTAAAAGACGACACTCCAGTCTCTCCGATAGTCGGGTGTGCCGTCGATTTACCTTCTAGGTTCTGGTCTTGGGTCTTAGGTCCAGACGGACCAACGTTTCGGTCTCGGCTAAGAAGATGTATCGAAGGTTCTACTGGAGTCCCAAAGACGTTTCACCTTGTCGTCAAGACGTACCTCCCCTCCACCCCCGGTGTCCCTAAGTGGGTAGGCGAGACCCCATGGCGTCCCACTCACCAGTCCACTGGGACAACGAGGAACAAGGGTGTGAGGAGAGAAGCCGTCGTGTCTGTCCTGTAGAGTTTCACAATCGGCGAGTCAGCACAGGTTGAGACACACTGGGGTACCTGCTATCGGGTGGTCCGAGGAGACAGGTACCCTAAGAGGTCCGTTCTTATGACCTCACCCAACGGTACAGGAAGAGGTCCCCTAGAAGAATTGAGTCCCTAGTTTGAACCCAGAGGATGTGACGTCCGTCTAAGAAATGGTAGACTCGGTGGTCCCTTCGGAACAACCTGTAAAATAAATGTATCAGAGTTTCACAATCAGCGAGTCACCTTAACAAAGACCCAGTCAGATTGACCTGAAGTTCGAGGAACTCTACGGACATGTGGTAGAAATAGGGGTTCGGGAGTCCCTTTAGAATGTCTTATCTACAAATGATTTACCGACAACCCGAAGACAGTATCGAGTCAGTCATTTCTTAGGCGGACGTTACGTCCTCTGGACCCAAACTAAGGACCCAGTCCTTCTAGGGGACCTCTTCCCCTACCGTTTTGTGAGGTCAAAAGAACGGACCTTTTAGGGTGCCTGTCTCCTCGGACCGCCCGATGTCAGGTGTCCCAGTGTTTCTCAGTCTGTGTTGTATCGCTGATTTGGTGGTGGTGGTGGTTTGTCGACAACTCGTGTCGACTTAATCTGCGTGACCGAGTACGTTGAGCGCGAAAGGGATCTCCGTGACTTACGAAGAGGAACAGACTCGGGACGGAGTAAGGTGGAGAAGGTCTTACTGGGGTTTCGGGGACAAAGAGGAGATTTTAGTGTTGTCCACGACAGAAGTTGAGAGACCATTCGTCGTGAATCATGAACCTTCCAAGAATTTTATACAACCAACTTCAGTTGTCTATGACTCGTCGATTCCAAGCTCAAACTTAAGTATAGACAAAGGGTTCACCTCCCTTCGTGAAACCCCAGTCCCAGACACAAGAGGGAAAAGACGTGAGGAGCCTCGTCTCGAGACCCACGTCGAAACATTCAATACGGGACTGTCCTCCTCTCTACCCTTGGACTTTAGGTCGGGTACTCGGCAGTTCCGGGACACGATCAGACCTCCTTCCTTCCTCTCGAAAAAAAGGGATGACCAATTCTCCCCTACAGAAAAGTAGTAAGAAAATTTGAGGGGTATCGTCCACCACGATCCTCATTTCTTAGGCGGCCGGTCACGTCCTCTGTGTTCTCTTCACCCAAGCTAAGAACTCAGTCCTTCTAGGGGACCTCTTCCCTATCCGACGGGTGACATCATAAGAACCCGAAGGGACCACCGAGTCTGTCATTCCTGAGACGGACATCACACCCTCTGGACCCAAGATAGGGACCCAACCCTTCTAGGGGACCCCCTCCCGTACCATTGGGTGAGGTCATAAGAACGGACCTCTTAGGTTACCTCTCTCCTCGGACCACCCGATGTCAGGTACGCCAACGTTTCTCCCCCGTTCTGACTCGCTGACTCGTACGCACGCACGTACGTGCGTGTGTGTGTGTGTGTGTCTCGAGTGTGTGTGTGTGTCTCGAGTGTGTCTCCGTGGTGTCTACAGTCACGTCTGGGGCACTGAGACGGGGGACCGTGTCCGGACCATAGACCTTCTACAAGTAGTCCAGGGAGATGATTCAAGTAAGTCAAGTCGTTCGTAGATGACTCGCGGATGACACCTGTTCAGAGAGGTACCGACTTGACAGGTCCTTCCTCCTTTCTAATGTGTCCCGTCCGACCTCAATTGAAAGGTAGTCCATTCGACCGAAGGGAATTACTCGAGTTCTAAAGTAATATGTAAGTAGGACTGTGTGGGACCTTCGAACGAAGAAGACTCTGACCCCGGTTTGGGACGTCCCAGTTCTGGACGGACATTGGTCTCAAATTCTGTTCGTCCTTTCTCTTCGTGGTCCGTGTAGTGCACGCACTAATGTATGAGTCAGACCAGACTGAGAAGTGTTGGGGTACCTGACATCGAGAGGTCCGAGGAGACAGGTGCCCTAAGAGGTCCGTTCTTATGATCTCACCCAACGGTACGGGAGGAGGTCCCCTAAAAGGGCAGGGTCCCTAGCTTGGTATCAGAGAAGGCAGAGGTCGTGACCGTACACCTAAGAGATGGTGACTCGGTGGACCCTTCGGGGTCCCGTGTAATGTGGGTCGACCTTTACAAGGTAGGCTCGAGAAGTGACTCCAGTCCTGACCTTAGGTTCCGATACCGCGGTTGGACCGAGGGTTCCCGGTTCCAGGACAGGAGGAACGACACCAAGACTTGGGGTGGTGTGGGGGTTCTCCGGTCTTCACCCACCTTGGGTCCTCTCCACCAATCTCTCTTCGACGCGAACCACGGACCACCTCCCTCCACCGGGTCCCTTGCCCGACCCTCCCTCCCTCCCTCTTTTACTGACAGTCGCAGAGTCGAAGCGGAGTCCTCCCTGTCTTTGACCCGCACCAGACGAGGTCAGGGAGGGGACGAGCACACGGTCTTTGTGGGGGTGGTCCGTCGGTCCCCTACAAGACATAACGAAGTTGGTAAACAAACGTCCCCGAAGGGTCCACCGTGATCACCATTTCTTGGACGGACGGTTCCGTCCTCTGGATTCTTTACGCCCAGGAAGGACCCAGACGTTCTAGAGGACCCCGTCCCGCACCGTCGGGTGAGGTCAGAAGAACGGACCTCTCAGGTACCTGTCCCCTCGGACCACCCGATGACAGGTACCCCAGTTTTCTCAGTCTGTCCTGACTCGTTGATTCGTTGTTTTTATTACATGGTCGTGACATTGCCCACGACCCTCGTGTCACCACCCGGTGTCTCTCTGTAGGACAGGACCCCCGGACTATTCCACTACCCTAGACTGGATTGACAATGAATCAAAGGAAAATTCATATAAGGAAAGATCTATGTTAGAAATGTTTAAAGTTTATGTCCTAATATCTTAGTATCTACCCTTCTCTGTTGTCTCCTCTATAAGGAAATCGGGTTACGGAAAGACGGGACCCGACTCCAAGTGTGGAGAAAATGTTATGTAGTTCACTAGTACACCAGGGAGGAACCTATGGCGGTTATCATCCACTAAATGTCAGGTGTCCCAGTGTCTCAGTCTGTACTGACTTAGCTGAATCGTGTGTGTGTACGTACCGCAGTAAGTTATTCCAAACAAACGTCTTCACTGCCACTAGAATCTTGGGTCTCAGGGACTTTAGAAGGTGTTTTCAGGGGTGCTCTTCTCTAGACCGATGTGTCGGTCTCCGATTGCTAAAAGAAGTTTCGACGTGACTAAAACGGAAGATATAATATAGTAAATAATATATTTTTTACGAAAAGAGGAATTTACAAAAGTCATTTTGACCTTTGTCACGGTCCAAGTAAAACAGTGAGACGTGTATGTAGGGAAGAGAGGGTGTGACAAGGGGGTGGGTTGTGTATGTGAGTGAACGAGACGTGTGGGTCCACACTTCTACAACGAGTAGTATTTGGAAAAGAGAACCACGTCTTACAGGGACGGGAGGTAGGATCAGGGAGGTTACGGACTGACAGGTTTAAGATGGGGAGTTGAGTTACGAAACGAGGTTACAGTGGAGAAGGTACTTCAGAAGGGTCTAATGGGACTGACTTTCCTTTGAGAAACTTGTCGGGGTCGAGAAGACACACGGAGTAATTAGAGACTAGTTCAAGGTGGACAATCAGAAAACTCAGAGAGAGAGAATGAAAAGAGTACTTTTCAATCGATGAACTCTTCTCCCAGGTACGACCTAAAATGGACTTGGGTACTACCTTTCGTCGTCACTTATAAATCGATCATGAGATATGTACGTGATCATGATGATAATTATTACTACTGCTACTACTGTCTGTCAAAGTGTTCCCATAGACCAATTACGTTCGGAAGTGAGGTACCACGTAAACACGAACAGATATTGACCTGATACCAGACCCTGACCCCCTTACCTAAACCACAGGACGGAAGTCGCAACGGTACCGGGGAAAATCTCGAGTCTTACTGATCGCGTCCGACTTTCCTAAGTAGGTTGTTCTCTCGTTATCGTTTCTTTCGTCCTAGTATGGAATTATAGCAGAAGACCGGTTCTCAAGTCGTAACAACGCTCCACCGGGAACAGTACTTACCACTATTTGTCGGGTGATCCCTTTGTTTCGTGTGCGTGTGTCTGTCTGGTCAGTCTGGTCCTCGTGTCGTCCCTGGTGTTCATGACACATAGTGACACAGCGAATTAGAACCGGAGTCTAGACCCGACTCCCCCAGGGACAAGTTTCGGGTTAGTCAAATGTTCTGGGACGTGACCCGAAGGAAGTTGACGAGGGGTGTCCCCTTCCCGAGGTACCCCGGTTCCCTACATAGGTGGACCTCAGACACGAGTGGCGTCGGACATGAAAAGAGGGGGATCTGGTCCGTGGGTCCTGGGGTCTTAATAGAGGGACTCACCAGGGTCCGACGGAAGTCCCCGACACACCCGGAGAAGAGACCCAGGGGGGAAGGTTCCTGTCTGGTGTGACGTCACCCACCCAGAGGTTCGGACCCCGGTACGGACCTTAACCTGCACACCCGCCACTACAGGTCTATGTACAGGTGCACCAGGGAACGACACCTCCTACCTCGACCCCTGTCTTTCCCCGCCCGACGGTCGGTACTCGGATAAAGGAGACATGGTGAACTTAGACTCTTAAGATTTAAGTTTGAACCGGAAGGTCTGGTATACTTCTATATAGACATTTCATCCTCCTACTTTGTATAAAATGAACTGTCAAACAACCGAACTGAAACTTGAAAATTACAAACCTGGATTCAGACACCTATACTTAGAGGACAGGACCCTAGTCACCACTCTTCTGTTCACACGGACCACCCCTCCAACACCCACCACGTCTCCTACTGTTCACCAGACCTGGTGAAGAAAGAGGGGTTGGGGGGGAAAAAAAAAAACTGGTTACGTGGGTTCTCTCTCTCCGAGGAAACTCAACACTTCATGGGTCCGGGTTTGTGAGTCAGACAAAAACGGTCACACTCTCCCAACCCCTTCACACACAACCTTCACACCAAGGGACAAGACGAACGGGACGGATTTAGTCTCACGAAGGGGGTTTGCCGTCGGGGCCGAAGTGGTCGACGAACCTAAGACACTGGGTAATGACTTCAGTACGGGAGCAATTGTGACATTTGTGGTACCGGGACAAGAAGCCAGAATGGCAGAACACTTTGGGAGTGGGAATTCTTTTGGGTGAAAGGCGAGGGACACGGAAGGGCCGGTCCGGTTGCTCTCGTCTACCTCTGTCGGGACGATGTCCCGTCTGACTAGCGGGGTGGTAGGTGAGAGCCGCAGTTGGGTCTGAGAGTCGTAACTGGCCAGAGGTACGGATGTCACAAAGAGACTAGTTTTAAGTGAGAAGTGAGAAACGTTTCTGACAAAGTTGAAGAAACGAGAGTCTGGAGGTCGACGGAGGGGAAAGGGGAGTGACGGGATCACTGGCACAGACACTACAGTGTCCTTCGTAGAGAACAGTCAAAAGGTGGTCGTTTGGATATGTGAAGGCATAGGTGCCGGTTAGGAGGGTAACGTTACTTTTAAAGTCTCGGACTTTGTCAGTCTTTGACCTCTCCTTAGACGGAGACTCTCGTCCTTAATATGGGAAACTCTAGACGGTTAAACACCGAAAACGAACTCCCGTCAGATTGTGTCTTCATTGAACCCCGTCGTCTTTCGGAGTCAGGATGATCAAACTCCACAGTCTCTTCACTCAATGTCGACCATCTCGTGAATCTTTCACTTTCCCTTTCAAGACCTTCCCTCCCTCTACGTCCTTCCTACTTGTAGGTTCAAACACATATTTTGGACGGGTTTATTGACCGACTACTAAGTTGATATGTATGGGTTCCCAGACCTTTTTTTTTTTTTTTTGAAGTCGACCTGTGACTTTCTTAGGTCGTCTCTAAAGGTGACGACGGGTAGTCATCCCTGTCTCAAACCTTGAACTCAGGTCGGATGAATCTGAGGTTTTAGTGACACCTACCACTGACGTCGGTAATTTAATTTTCTCCGAACCAAGAACCTTCTTTTCAATACTGTTTGGATCTGTAGTGTAATTTTTCGTCTCTGTAGTGAAACGGTTGTTTCAAGACATATCAGTTTCGATGCCAAAAAGTCATCAGTACATGCCTACACTCTCGACCTGGTATTTCTTCCGACTCGTAGTTTCTTAACTACGAAAACTTAACACCACAACCTTTTCTGAGAACTCTCAGGGAACCTGACGTTCCTCTAGGTTGGTCAGTTAGGATTGTCTTTAGTTGGGACTTATAAGTAACCTTCCTGACTACGACTTCGAGTTCGAGGTTATGAAATGGTGGACTACACTTCTCACCTGAATAACCCTTTCTGGGACAACAACCCTTTCTGACTCCCGTCCTCTTCTCCCACCATCACCTACTCTGCTGACCTACCATAGTGGGCTTAGGTGGTTGTACTTAAACTCATTTGAAACCCTCTATCACTTCCTTTCCTTTCGGACCCCACGACGTCAAGGACCCCAGTGTTTCTCAACCTGTGCTGAGTCGTTGACTTGTTGTTGCTGTTTTTATTTTTAATGAGAAGACTCTTTGTTTTGTTAGACCTCAAGTGTCTTAAGTCCCATGTCTCTCCAGATAATATTATCGGACGAATGAAATAGATACAATCTGTGGTAGGTATTATTTTTTAAATTTGTTTGATTTTGTTCTTTTTGTGGTGACTTGAGGTTTGATAAGAACTGAAGGTGCAAGCAACGGTTCCGCCAAAGAAGGAAGAGGGGGGAGGGTGTCGATTTGAAGAACCTTCGCGACAGATGTGCTCGGCGAAGGTAAAGGGTAGAAGGTGACTTTGTACAGCAATGAATTATTACACGTCGGTCGTGACGAGAACGGTTCCGGGGCCTACTACAGGTGAGGTCTTTATGTTCGTCGAAAGACTGGCAGCAGAGGAAACAGAAGAGTCGTCGTAGACTGTGAAACTCGGAGACCGAAGTCACTGAGACGAGAGCACCAAAAAGAAGGTGGAGAGTCCGACGAGGAAGAATCCTGTAAGGACGGCCTAGCAGGGGGGTGCTCCACAACCTCGAGGAGGGCTCGGACGTGACGGGGTAAGAGGAAGAGTGAGAAGGGGAAAGAGATATACCAGAGTAGTCACAGGTTCCGAAAACCGGTCACTGAGAGTTTCTAGACGTCTGGTCTCCAAAAGTAAAAACCATGATGACTGTAAAACTCACCCTATTAAGAAACGACACCTCCCACCCCTACAGTACACGCGACATCTTGCAACCCGTCGCAGGGACAGAGATGGGTGATCTACGGTCCTCGTAAGGGGGTGTGACGACACTCTCGGTTTTTGGAGAGGTCTGTAGCCATTTACAAGGGACCCCTCTTTTACACGGAGACTAAAATCTCGGTAACAAGATCTGTAAATATAAGTTGACGGACGGACGGTAGAGGGAAGTATACAGAGTTTCCGTGAAATTTGAAGTGGACAGGTTTTGGTTTAATACTAGATTTGCACGTAGAGATACTTAGTTTCTGTTCTGTTTTTTGAGTTCTGTTTGGACTAAGAGGAGAGGACGAGGGAAAGCGTCATTGATAAAGGGAGTCCGTACATCAAATTGTTAGGGTCTGGGGGCCTTCGTAGAAGCTGTGACAGGAAAAAGGGAAAATACATTGGGGACGGTTCAGGAAGTGCAGACGAGACCTTAATGGAGGACCAAGTATGTGAAGAAAGTGGGTACTGTGGTGACTGGACCAGGTCTGAGGGTTATGTCGACAAGGGATTTCGTGGTGCTATTGAACACTGTAGGAGAGAAGGATTAGATCATAGATGTGTTTTCTTTCTCGCTACGAGAACTTTAGTTTCGGAATGACACAAAAACCGATACGGAGAGTTGAACGTCCGAGAATCAAGGGACTATCCCTAACTTGGACCCGGTGCCGTCACTTTCGTGGTCCAGGATTGGTTACCTGGTGTCTTTTGAGGTTTTCGAATGAAACAATAGGGGACACTATTTATAGGAAGTACAGAAAGGTGTCAAGAACCCTGTTTCTGAGTTCAGGAGTCGGACCAGGGGGAACTGTTGAAGAAGTGAAATAGGAATAAAGAAAGAGGTCAGTAACTGGTGCGACCGGAAGAAAGGTAAGGAGGTGCACAGTTCTAACAGAATCAGACACCGGTCAAGTATGTGACAAGGGAAACGGACCGTCGGGACCAGAGACGTAAGATAGTTATACGAATCAATTAAGGATGAATAAAAAGTCTACTGAAGGTTCAGTTTAAACCCCGAGAAACAATATTAAGAGTTCATAGGGTAGGAATGTGTGTGTTTGGATAACGTCAATAAATACACCAATAAATCAATTTACGACGAGAGTAATCTGACATTTGAAGTGACCCAGTTCCGTTCGTAAATGAGAGAACAACAACTGGTGACATATGGATTTGGATCAGGTATTATCTGTGAGTATGTATTAAAAACTTCTTCACTCATTCACTTGATGTTCCTACCAACTTCAAACTCACTACTTTCCATAGCTCAAACCATATTCAACCCACATTCAACCTCACTTTCTTTGAAAGTACACCGGATACAACATAGTACGAGTTCCCTAGTCACACGACCCGAACCACCATGACCCGACACGAACACCGAGTCTCGTCCCTTTACGTAGATACTTCCGTCACCTGTCCGGTCACCCCTCTGTTTAAGGTCTCGGATTCTGAACCCTCAACGGTCCGAGAAAGGTGGTACAACTGACCCCTGTTACACCCAGAAGCTTAATTGAATGAGTAATCCAAACTCTCGTTCAAGGTCCTTAAAAGACCCGATGAGATTTTACTGGTATCCCGTGAATCAACATAGGTAGTTCTGTTTTTATTCTTGGTCTAACCAAAGAACCTTGAACAACGGTTTCTAGTAGAGATACGTCAAACTCAAACCTTTTTTTAGTATGACACAACTATCATTACTTGAAGTTTCTGAAGGGACCTACTCTCTTTGTCAGTGTGCACCACCCGTAGGACTTCAAATTTATGACCATGGACGGAACCCCCGAAGGGGTCACCGAGTCACCATTTCTTGGGCGGACGTCACGTCTTCTGTGACCAAGTTAGAGACCCACCCCTTCTAGGGGTCCTCCTCCCGTACCGTCGGGTGAGGTCATAAGAACGGACCTATTCGGGTATCTGTCTCCTCGAACCACCCGATGTCAGGTACGCCAGTGTTCTCATCCCGTTCTGACTTCACTGAATCGTGCGTACGTGCGTAGACAGAACCACAGTCGTCGTCCCATTCGTCCGGTTCAACTCGGACATACGGACCCTGGAAAGTCTCTTCGTGGGAGAGTTGAAGGTTTGACGACGAGACTCCAAACCGGACTCCTCCGGAACAATCCCTGACACTGAGAAGCAATCGAAGATAAAAAGGTGTCGGTGTCAAGACTATAAGTATTCGTTAAAGGCGTGGGGAGGGGTCGGTCCAGCAGACCTTGATCAGTGCACCTTGTTGTTACGATTGTTTCCCCGGGTAAGAAAGGTCGACCTTTTTGGTCCAGAGTCGGGTTCCGAGTGACTACTGAGTGGCCCACTGGAACCCCTTCAGTAAATGAGTGCAATTAATTAAGAATACTGCGTAAGGACCGGAGATCTTCAAGAATTGGGACTGGACAAAACCTTTACAGGGAATCTCGGTTTGTTGAGGAAAAGAGTTGTAATGAAAAATGTTCTATCTCCGAATCATTACTATAAATCGTTTTTCGAGTGTACAATTCTAGGTCCGTGGTAAAATCTGGAATCGTTTCGAGAGTTCACTAATTAAGATTTGTGTCCTTTTCATACTAATACTTTTATTAACCGATGTAATTTTATCCGAGAGAAACACCGTCTATTCTTCTCCCACCTCCCTGTAAAGTTTACTAACAAAAATTTGACTTTAAACTCGATGTTTTTAAAGTTTTCTACTGAAAAAAGGGAAAAAACGTATATATTAAAATACGAGACGTCCCTAGTGTCACGTTTTTATTTTGACTTTATATAATTGTCGAAAATTACTGAAGAGTTTCACGTAAAGGTAAATAATGTATTGAGTGTCGATGGTTAGAAGGGGTTTCCTAACGGGACCTTCTCCTAAAACTCTATAGGTCAGGTTTCTGGAGTGATATATTTACTCCTGTACCTTTAAGTCTCTCCACTTCACTAAAGGGACTCCAGTGTGTCGAGTGTTCTCCGTCTTGGATGGACTTGGTTCTACGACTCAGGTCACAAGAAAGACAACGGGGTCTGACGGATAAGAAAGGTCTCTGGATCAAGGGTTACTTCTCGATCCCTGAACCTGGTTTTATCCTCGTAGTATCTACGAGTAACCTTGGTGACTACTTTCTAAAGAGAACTACGTACAACCACTCCTTCATTTTACTCGTCTCACTCCCTAATACTCCAATTTGTTTACCTGACACCCGAGGTCGCCCTAGGATCCCCCTTTAGGAAATGGGTAGGGAGGTGAAGGATGGGTTTAACGTAGATCTGGTCGAGTTTTTCATCCATAAAAGTCCCTTCTTCTGGAGAATCTACGGGAGTCGTTGGATAAAAGTCCAAATTGATGAAGGTGAGTTTCCTACTCCGCCCGTAATCAAAAAGGTCGTTATGTACCACTACCCCAACCAAGAATAGAGACGACAGTACTCCAAGACTGGTTCACTCTTTGCGTCTACGAGTGAAGAGACGGAAGGAAGAATCACCGAAGTCCTTCTTATGAAGTCACGGACCCTCCCCGTGACTGGGTGTGGACGAGTCAGAGTGGTCTCTAGAGACCGGGTACGTCAGGGCCCGTGACCGTTCCCCTAAAAGTCCCTAATGAAGGTTATTTTGTCTAGTGATTCTCACTACTCCCACGTTCGCTGAGGTCTCTTCAAGTCTCTTTACCGTCCCCCTCCACCGTCTCTCCTCCCCAATTTATATACACGAGACGTCGGCGTCGTAGACCCAAGTCTCGGACGGACGGAAGCGAGGAGTGACCGGCTCACCGACACTTGTCCAATGGGAATGGGTTCGACGTCAAGGAATAGACATTTTGCCTCTTGAACTGGCCTCGACGAAGTACGGACAATCCTCCTAGTTGACGTTGTTGCGTATAAGTTTCTCAAATGATACCGGGGACGACCGCACATCATTCACGGGTTGTTTACCGTCGAGATTCTCAACGACCCAACCACATCAATCACCAATCCTCACGTCCGACCCCTCAGTCGTAGGTCTACGACCGTTTTACGGGTCGCTCCTTGACGAGTATCACTCACGAGTCATTTGTGAGTCTCGATTAATAATTAAGTATAAAATCACTCTGAATATGGTTCAGTTACACTCACGAACAGTCCTTGATCCCAACTGTCAAGTCACACGGAAACCACTTTGTCCTTCCGTTAGTTTCAAACCATCTTTTAGAACGTCCTACTCCCAGTGGCTTGCTCCCGTTCTGTCTCAAGAAACCACTACGTGACAACCCTGATTTTCAAAGGTACAAGGGACGTTCTTGATCACAAGTTATTCCTACTCTAGTTCCCGTCGACCTTTCCCTTATGTGCAGTCCCTTCTCGTTATAAGTAGGTGAGACAGTAAGTTGGTAGGTGAGCGAGTAGGTGGCTTGTCCGAGAAACTATAGAGACCTTGGGGCAAGCCGGGAAATACATGTAGCAGAATAAAGAGTACGTTGTGAGAGGGTACCCGAAGGAGGGGTAGAGATATCGACTCTAAGTCTACCTTCGTTACACTTCCGTCTCCACTCCAAATTTGTGTCCTAAGAACCTTCAAACCTTTACACCGAGGAAGTACACACACTAAACCCTGGTCAGTGAAGTTGAAGTACCGTTTATCTACCCCTTTGTCACCGACCGAAATAAAAAGACCCGAGGTTTTAGTGACATCTACCACTGACGTCGGTACTTTAATTTTCTGTGAATGAGGAATCTACCTTTCAATACTGGTTGGATCTGTCGTATAATTTTTCGTCTCTGTAATGAAACAGTCGTTTCCAGGCAGATCAGTTCCGATACCAAAAAGGTCACCAGTACATACCTACACTCTCAACCTGATATTTCTTTCGACTCGCGGCTTCTTAACTACGAAAACTTGACACCACAACCTTTTCTGAGAACTCTCAGGGAACCTGCCGTTCCTCTCGGTTGGTCAGGTAGGATTTCCTCTAGTCAGAACCCATAAGTAACCTTCCTGACTACGACTTCGACTTTGAGGTTATGACACCGGTGGACTACACTTCTCGACTGAGTAACCTTTTCTGGGACTACGACCCTTTCTAACTCCCGTCCCCCTCTTCCCCTGCTACCTCCTACTCTACTGACCTACCGTAGTGACTGAGATACCTGTACCCAAACTCACCTGAGGTCCTCAACCACTACCTGTCCCTCCGGACCGCACGACGTCAAGTACCCCAACGTCTCAGTCTGTACTGACTCGCTGACTCGACCTGACCGAAGTTGAGAGGCACAGAGTCAAAAGGGAAGTCATTTCACCCTTGCCAGCGAAGAGGTAATGCCTCACTGGCGCTCCTGGTTCGTTCCGCTCAAGTGTGTGAGACATGTGACATTTCCGGACGTCTGTACGCTTAGGAACATCGACAGACTGGAACCCTGTCCAGTCTGTCGACGCTCTTAGGACCCTCAAGACACCCCTAAGACTCGCCCCCGCCCCGGAGAGACCAAAGGACCGCCGGGAAAGACCGACTTACCCGATCATAAAACCCCCGGTTAAACGAGATCCAGATAAAGTTAGAAGAGTCACTCTTCTTCGGTGGGAGGGGGTGTTGGGACTTGGGATGGGTCTTACGCCGGTGCACTCTGCGACGGCACTACCGACCACACTACGAGAACCGGATAAGACCCCGTGTTTTCCCCCGTCCTTCCGCCCCTCCAGGTCCCTCGTGACCCGGACCGAGGCGACTCTGCGTGTCCGTGAAGGCCGAAAACTCACTTACGTCCGTCGGGCCCCTTGGGGACCCGCGACTCGTGGGACGTCCCTCGATGCCATTGGACTCACGAGTAGTTCCGATTTCTGAGGAGACTCGTTAGTCTCGTCTGCGGGAACCGACGAGGACCACGACACTGCTACCCGGAGACAGACTCTCCGCGAGTGCCCCTAGAGAGTGCAATTGTCGGGAATTGACTTTGTTCCTTTTTTTGTTTTTATTGAAACCGAAGACTAATGAAAGGGGTTCAAAAAGGACAAATGAAGTCCCTTTGTTAAAACTTTAAAGTCCTTTCTTTTTTTATTTATATATGTATTTCTTGGGTCGTTCGACGGTTGGATACCTTAGTCCCGAATTTACTTATATACGGGACGAAATGTCTTGTAAGGACTTTTCAACACTCAACACAGGTGGAGAAACTCCGGGATACCTGATATCGTACGGTCTGAGGAGACAGGTACCCTAAGAGGTCAGTTCTTATGACCTCACCTAAGGGTACGAGAAGAGATCCCCTAGAAGGGGTGGGTCCCTAGCTTGGACCCAAAGGACGTGACTTCCGCCTAAGAAATGACGACTCGGTGGTCCCTTTGTTTTATGTGGATTTTGTTATGACATACACATAAACCATCCAATGACAAATTTCCCTCTGACGTCTCTTAACAGGTCCTTGTTTTTAGTGACAGGGGACCAAATGTCGAAAGTGTTTAAACCTGGAAGGATGAAACCAAAGATCTTTGTCTTCGGTCCAAGGAAGAGTCGGCTACGAACCTGTCGTCCCGGACTCGTCCTCACCGACCTCTGTCACGCGTCGGGAGAGGGGTTGCCTCAAGACCCGATTTATACACCGGTCCCTTCCCTTTCCTAAGCACGGATTGTTTTTACTTTATGGAGGAAATAAGAGAGTGCATGAATTTGAGTAAACCGGGTCTTCTGTACAAACGAGGTCCAGACTGGACTGTGAATCCCCACACACACCTTTCGATCAGACATTAAGTGGTAGACGAGGAAGTGACCCCGGCAGCCATGACAAGGTCTCCTCCGCTGGCGTCCTGGACCGGGACCTCACCCCTACTGCGACTCGTGTCCGGGGTCCACTGGGTGCCCAGTACTACGTCTTCGTCCCTCATTCGAAAGTCCCGACGCACAAGGTGTCGTAGTGGATCGGTGCCCGGTGAGACACGGCGTTGTAGGAAGTCTCCACGGGCAATGCATTTAGCTCTATGACCGCGAGACCCATTTCGTCTCCATTCTCGGAAGGAAGAACCTCCTAGAAGAGTAATGAGAAGTAGAGTCGTTAGTGACAAGGATGTCGTCTCGAGTCCGTCACTGTCGTCTCCTCTTAAGGATAAACCTCGGCCGCGATACCGTGACGTCCAATCGCCGACAATAAATCTTGTCCACGATACCGTAACGTCCAATCGCCGACAATAAATCTTGTCATGCAGAAGTCACGTGTCGAGGAGGGAACTCTGTCGTACAAGATGCTCCCGTCCTGCTGTAGCCAGAACAAGTGACGACATTGGGACCCCGAGTCGTATCGTGGATCGAGTGTTGCCCACGAGGTCTTCTGTTTATGCACAACCCATACGACTCGCCAGGTCTTACACCCACGACTTTACTCTGTCTCGACTCGGAGATACAAAAATCAATCTTTGTCCCGTATGTTATTGTGGATAGAGTTGCACAGACACTCCTAAGTTACTTTGTTGTCCAGTCCGTCTCCCTATCACGAACCGCACGTCATTGGTGAGCGTTTACCACCGACTATGACCAATGAATCTGATCCTTCGATATTGTATAGGTTTATAAAAGACGCACTGTCTTTTATGGTTCGGTTCTTTTATTTTGTTAAGTCTTAACTTAACACACGGAGGGAGATTTTTCTGTATGATTTTGGAATTGGGGACCACGGAAGACACCTTTATCCCAGAAACGTCTACAGTAATTCTACTCCAGTAATCCAGCAAAGGTACAGGCTCGATAACATTTATCGTAACGTTACTTGTAACCCCACGTACACAGAAAACCTTAATACCAAAAGAGGTCCATTTTATTATTATTATTTTTTTCTACTCCAGCAATGCCTCCAGAAAGTGAGTTTTACCCCAAAGGGTCCACCGAGTCGTCGTTTCTTAGGTGGACGGTTACGTCCTTTGTGCCCTCAGTACTCGAGTTAGGGACCCATCCCTTCCAAGAGACCTCGTCCTTTACCGTTGGGCGAGGTTATAAGCACAGATCTTTTAAGGTACCCATCTCCTCGGACTACCCGATGTTAGGTACCCCAGTGTTTCTCAGTCTGTGCTGACCTATGCGTGTGTGAGGTAGGTTTTACTGGCCACAGAAATACTTTTCTCCGCTTCTACCTCTGTATGCCCCTCTTCTTCCGGGACACCACTACCTCCGTCTCCAACCTCACCCCACAGATGTTCGGTTCCCTACAGTCCCTGGTGACCGTTTGATGTCCTCGATCACCCTTCCTGAGAGAAGATGTCTAGAGTCTCTCTGGAGCTGAGACAGCTGTGAACAGTCTGAACGTCGGAGGTCTTGACACCCTGTTACTTAAAGACGACAAAAGTCGGTGAGACAAACACCCGGAAACAACGTCCCTTCGATCATGTGGTCATAGGTTAAAAACACGTCACGGGTGTCGGTCCCCACTAGGACTAAAGAAGAGACTTGGACAGAATTTTGTCAGACAACCCTAAAACAGTCTCGTTCACGTCCTCTCCAAAGGAGGGTGACCGTTTCCGGACATTTACTGTTGTGATAGAGGTGAAAAGTAGTCCTCGGTCTTTTAAGAGAACTTAAAATCTTAAGTCAATGTGACTCTTTCTTTTTGTTTCTATTGCGAGTGAATTCTCTTACGAAAAAGAACTCTTTTTCTGAGAATCGGGAATAGAGGGGGACGTCTCCTCCCTGGGAGTCTTCAAAGGATTTTATCTTCACTCTCTCCTTTTTTTTTTTTTTTTTTTGGGTTGTTTTGGGTGAGTTTCTCTGTTGTAAGTAAATCCGAAGGACCGTGGTTCAGGTTGTTTTTTTCCTCCTGAATTAATTTCGTCCCAGTCACTGTAGTCCGTTTGGTGGCTCCGGGCCGAGTCCTCCTCCCTGCACTTGAAAGTTAAACCCTTGTTTCCGAGCGACAACGGTGCCTTGGTGGTAAGGCGTGTAAAAACCGTCGTTCCTTTGGACCGGAGGATTTCGTGCGTTCTCCGATAAAAATTTCGGATCGTCCTCGGAGGACCAGAGTTGTCGCGTCGACCTCTTTCATCCAGCCTCTTCAGGGTCCCGGACCTCCGGGTCGTGGACCGCTCCGTCTCCGACTCCTACGCCGCTCCATCGGCGGGACGACCCTCCTTACATTCGTAGTGCAAGAGGAGACCAAGACGCTTTGCATGCGGGCGCCCCCTCACACTTATTTCCACGCCCCTTGTGGATAGGCACCGTCCAGTGAGTGTTCGGACGGACCCAAAATCAAAGGTAGAGCTCCCTGCAAAACTGAGAATTGGGTGACTTGGTATCGAGCGGACGGCCGGGAGGATGGCGGGGACGACAACAAAGGGGAACAGAGGGAGCCTCCGCCCGTCCACAGGGGAAGGTGGGACTCTACCGGGGGAAAGGAGGACCGGGAGGTTCTACTGTCATTCCGTCCCACGGACGGAAGCGTCACTCCGTATTTCCGCACTTGACCTCAAGGTTGGCGCGGTGAGCGGTGAGCTGAGGCCGTCGCCCCGACCCCGCCCGCCCCGAAGGAACTCCCATGGGGGACGGCACGGGGACCGAAGTACGTAGGTCGAAATTCGTCGGTCGTATCACGACCCTAGGACCCCTTATTCCTTCTTACCCTGAAATGGAGACTAGGTCACCTCAAAAAACAAGATCCGTCTGATCCTTTCTTTTCTTTTATCTCATATTACCCGTTGTTACCTCTAAGCGAATCTCCCACCCCTCTACTGTCTTGTCCGTTGGAGATCTACCGACGGTATCTCGGCGTGCCGACCCGGCCCTCGGGGTGAAACCCCGTGGACCCGGGAAGGGAGAGTGGAAGAGAGGAGAACGACGAGAACCTGTCAAAGGAAGTTCATCTGGACTTCGTAGACCTCTCTTCCCTGGCACAGGAGGTGACTACCGGTACCCAGGGGGGTCATGTCGGGATATTTGTAGCACAGGTGAAGTTTTCCCTTAGAGACTTGTCTGACGAAAGAGAGGAGACACACCCTTACCTCACCAGCTCTTTTCCCGTGATCTTTTAAAGGTAATCATATAGGTCGAGACACTCACAATTTTTCAATATTCTATAGAGACTCGAACGAAGGGGTAGACTTTTTATCGGACATCTTTAGATACCCGGACACTGTATTAGACCCGAAGGGACTACCGAGTCACGATTTCTTGGACGGACGGTTACGTCCTCTACTCCTAAGCTAGGGACCCAACCCTTCTAGGGTACCTCTTCCTTTACCGTTGGGTGAGGTTATAAGAACGGACCCTTTAGGGTACCTGTCTCCTCAGACCGTCCGATGTCAAGTACCCCAGTGTTCTCAACCTGTGAATCCATAATTTGTTGTTGTTGTTACTGTATTAGATCGTTCGGGACTTACAATCTAGATCTTACCAACGTTCTCGTACTTAAACGTCCATCTGTCTGGACCTGAGTTTAGGGAATAAGTGGCACGTTGGAATCGTTTAATGCTTGGAGTGACTCACAGTCAACGAGTAATGATTTTGCCCCGAGCTCAATTATCAATTTAGGTAGAGTCATTCGGTTACACTCACAATTTATTTTATTCCAGTGTTTCATCGGAGAATTTTTCAGAATTTGACCTTGGATTCTACACAAAGAGTTTACTTACTTACAGTCAAAGAGAGATTCTCTGTGTCTTTACGTACGACACCAAGGATTCACCCCACTGGTATATAAGATCAAACGGACACAGAACTGTGTTAATAAACAAAAAGGAAAGTGAGAGTTTTTGAATATCTTGACGTCCAGGTCGGATAATTTAAGTTATGACGTTTGTACATAACCCTTGGGTCGTCCGTCTCAGTCCCAGTAAAAAACCACCGTAGTAAACTTGGGAAAGGGTACATCAGAAATTTCAGTAATTATACTTGGGATGACCGTTGTTCGTAGACACTTCGCACATCATCGTGGTTGTCAGAAAACGAGAGAGACTGAAAACCCTTGTTAGATGTTAGGGACACGGTTTGAGACGTCTCACCCACAACTTAGGTGCGTCTCCTCCCTCGGAAGTTCCGAAATTTGGATGCTTTGAGTCCGAACAGAACCGAGAAACTTCCGGCCCAGAAACCGGAGTTCATTCAGTACAGTAAAAATGGCGTCAACACTATTCATTTTACTTTTCTCTTTCTCTTCTTTGGTCATAAACAAAGTAAGGACGATACCAGACTTACACAGGGAGGTATACGACTTTAGGATTACAGGTTACACTACCATAATCCTCCACCCCGGAAACCCACCTCGGGAGGACTTCCTCTAATCACGGGAATATACACTCCGAGACTTCTCAAGGGATTGGGGAAGATGGTACACTCCTATTTTCCTGTTCAGATGAAGGTTTTCACTCGGGAGTAGGTACGGTGACTGGTACGGTCACGAGACTAGAGTTTGAAAGTCGAAGGTCTTGACGTCTTTCTTTGAAGAGAACAAATATTCGGTGGGTCAGACACCATAGAACGATGTCGCCGGTCTTGCCTGATTCTGTCGAGGGGCACCCTCGTAAAATATTTACGATGTAGTAAAGGAGTAGTGGCACTCGGGTCCTTCGACGGTAGTGAGAGTAAGTGTGGACCCTCATGACTCCCAGGAACTCCGTTGTAGCGACTCCGTCCTTCATCGGATTTGTCATTCCGTTCGTCCATTCTCCAGTAGTGCGAAAGTATAGACAGAACGACTTCGAAGTCTTCTATAGACATTTAGTGATTCGGGGGATTATCTGTCCGAAGATAATTGTATCTCTTTTTGACCTTGTTCAAAGATTCACAAGGTTGATAAAAAAAAAAGAAGGACCTTAAACGTGTATAGTAAGCGACGAGACTACAGAAACTAATCCTCTGCGAAAAACCGTCCTCTTTTAACAAACTCAGCTTAAGGTTCCCAACTCCTTAAAGAGGTAGACAAGAGAAACTTAGTCCTCCTAGTACTATTCCACATCTTATTCTTTGACTTTCTTTCACACCAAAAGTAAAAATTCTTTCGGACACATGTGCCTTTCGACCACTTTTCACATAAAGGTAGTGTAGTAATCGACTCACTTGTTAAATATTAGGCCTCCCTTTTTTCCGGGGTATCTACTTTTAAAGTCGACTTTGACTGTGGGGACAAGTTTATCGTTTAGTGAAGTCTTAGACTTTTAAGATTAAAACGTTGAGTGTCTGCGAAGGTTAATCTTACCCCTTCCAATCACACCAAAGTCGACAATGAACTTTTATAATTTTGTACGGTTCTTTTGAGTCTCAACCATGTTTCCTCAAAGAAAAAGATGACTTTATAAATGAGGAGGTTTTTATTATTAGTGTCTCTGCAGTCCGGGGCAAAGGGGGTTCTTCAGTGTGAATTGTGAGAAGTGAAAGAAAATACCGACCCTTGCACCGTGTCTGGGTGTGTACGGAGGTGAAATATTTTGTTTGTGTGTGGAAGGACGGCAGACCTTCCGGAACTCAATTAGACCCAGACACCCGTTATTCAAAAACCTTGCACCGAGACAAGACTGTACTTGAAGACTAAATAGGTTCGTTTATTAGTAGTTTGGACTCTCAGACTTTGACGATATGGAGACTGAGTCTCCGGGACGGTTATTCAGCGAACAAATGTCCATACACGTTCTAACCCTCTCTCTTTGTAAGACAAAAAGGTTTCGTCCAACTTCTTCATCGGTCGTATAAAAAAAGATTCACTCAGTATTTAGAGACATCGGAGTCAAACTCTTTGTCCGACCCTCGCGTCTTGGGACAGCTCTTTGTTGTCCGGAGATTCATTTCCCGGTCGACTTCGACATGTTCGAGTCTAGGTAAAATACGATCGTACATCCTCTGCTAAGATACCCGTCTGTAGACTCGGGACAGAACTTCGTTAAACATTCGCCTTCTAAGACGGGTGAAATTAAACAGCACATTTGTCAAGACCTCAATAGTGGCGTATAATCAGTACTTTCGACCTTAGACTATTTCTCTCGTCTTACGTCAAAAGTCTCTCCTGTTCTCAAGTGACCCTTTTGTATACACGTTTGGAGTCCCTGGGACTAGTCACCTTCGTTTACGTTCTCTGTCGATTCACGGACCTTGGTTTACTTACTCTCTCGGTGAGTAGTCCACATTAGTTCACCCCTACTCCCCACACACACATCCCCCCTGTAAATTAAATTAAATAGTAAAACTGGCTCAAATCGGAAATCTAGAACTCTTTTGAGTTCTAGTCCTTACAAGTTCCGGTTCTTTTATAAACGAGACTCTACTGATCTTTTGTTGCATACAAAGAGACCAGTCCTCTTTCAAGGTTGATCTAGGTGAGTTAAGTTTCGGGGTCTCAATGCCACTTCGAGCTCTCGTCTTCGAGTCTATCTGAATCCGAGTTTAGAGTCCAGAAGACTAATCATCGGCTCACTGGAACCGTTTACTGATGTAGACTCGGAGTCAAAGAAGTAGACATTTCACCCCTATTATTTTGTAAGGATTAGTTCAACGGACTCTGTTAATTTTCTCTATTGTACGCCTTTCGTCAATTATGTTACGGACCATGTAAATCATTCACGAGTTATTTACCTTCGATAAAGATGTTAATAAGATACATTTGATAGGATCTCTTAGTAACTATAGGGTCCGAATGATACCTATCTTTTTGCATAACTCATTCCTACTCTTTTCAATTGAACTAGGCTAATATATCCATACTCGATATACGAACGTTATAATGAAGACAAAGAACTAATCTTAGGGAACCCAGATATCTCGATTCGGAGTTTGACAATCTACTGTCTTTACAGTTCACCCCTCGAATTAGTACTGAACAAACCCTCTGACACGAATGCGACCACGGTGATACTTTTTAAACATGACCATGTGACTCTTTGTATCGTCCAGGTCGGAAAAGTTTACCAACAAATTCGATTTCGTGAGTAAGTACTTAATTATGTTATTAATGAAAAATACTGTTCTGGACAAGACCCGTGAATTTTACAAGTAAAGTCAATTGTTTTGTCCGTTTTAGGAGACACGAATACCTTGTATATAAGTAGGTAAGTGAGTTAGTCTCGTCTCTAACTACCTCGTGTAGAGATTTATTGATGGCCTATTGTTACATCATTAAAGTAATTATCGGATCATCGCCTCCGGTAACACCTGTCTGAATCTCCTTCCTCGTTTTATAAGACTTTCGTTCTCACACCCCTGTGTCCCTGGAGGGACCACCAGGTTACCGATTCTGGGACGTGAGGGTTGCGTCCCCCGGGTCCAAACTAGGGACCAACCCCTTGATCTAGGGAGTACGACGTTGTTTCTAAAACTTACGGTGTTAATTTCTAAGACGTATGACGTTGATTCTAGACCGTGTCGGTTTATTTATGTATTGAATTAATTAAAAAAAAAAAATTCATACCCGTGTCTCTGATTCCTCCCTCGTTCTCTTCTTCTGTAAAACCTACTAAAATTTCTCATTCGTCCTTAAACGACAACCCACTCTACCCCTTCCTGAAGTGTCCATCTTGGGTGGACGGCTAAGTCCTCTGTAATCTCTGCACCCAAACTAGGGACCCAACCCCTCTAGGGGATCTTCTCCCGTACCGTTGGGTGAGGTCATAAGAAAGGACCTCTAAGGGTACCTGTCTCTTCGGACCGTCCGATGTCAGGTACCCCAACGTTTCTCACTCTGTCTTGACTTCACTGAATCGTGCGTGTGTGTTTTATTCTTTCTCGTAATCCGTTTCGTTTGTTGACGACCAAAGACAGTTAATCCCTTCGTAAACCATCTTACATTCTAATTTTCCTTCATATTTTATATTTGACGTCATCGAATAAAGTCTTTGAGTAGACAGTAGTTAGTGGCTGATTAATTTGAGACCAAAAATAAAACAAAGATTTGATTCCGATTCATCTTTTGTCGAAAATAAAAAGGGATTTAAGAGGGTAGTCTACTCTTGTCGACTCAACCGAGGTTGAACTCAAACTAAAGACTACAAGATAAATGGGTCTCCTCCGAAATACTTTAATACCAGGTACACGATGGTTATATCAGATATTTAAAGTACGTCTTATTATTTAACACCTGTCAAAATTCTGTCTCTAAGAACACGAGGTGAGGACTGAGTTACTTAGTCTTGGAACCCTTTCTTTCGACCTCAGACATTAAAGAATTTCACCTGAGAATCCTGTTTTCAAATTTTGGTTACCGGACCCTTCTCCAAATGAAAATTTGTGAGGAGGGGAGGGGGAGTAACAACCAAACTAGTAGTTTTAGTAAATTAACGGATAAATTAACGATCTTAATAGATCGGTCGTGCAATGGACTAAAAGAGATAACGATGAACTTAAGATTAAATCACGTGGTAGAAACAGATCTTTCTCTCTTCAAAGAGACGAACAGTGAGGACCATTGCGGGTGAGGGTGGGGGTATACTCGGTTCCTTCAAATAAGGTCGAAGTAGATAAGAAGGCTAGTCACTTTCGCAATGGAACTGTTGGAGTGTAGGTTCAGGCAGGTGAACCGACGTGTACTCTGCGTGTCGACCGAGTACGGTCCAGGTAAAACGTGACCGTCCGTTCCCGTTAGATAACGGGAGTGGTGGACAAGCATCACTCCTGGTCTGTTTCAATAATTGGGAAAACTTGGTTTCTAAGACCTTTACGTCCAGGACTATAGTAACTGTCCGGACCTACACCCCTATTTCAGTAAAACGTTTATTATTTAAGAAAAGAAATTAATAGGTCATTGTACCTTTGAGGAACGTCGATGTAAATACAGGGGTCGGAGCGAAAATTTAGGTCAATTTGAGGCCTCTGTCAATAGTTCAAGGATGATACAAGGTCAGGACCCGTTCAGAAGGACAACTTTTAAAAATTTCCTTAGGTTACATTAAATGTAATCATAATTTTTAAATCCCGTATTACGTAAAATTTGTTTTAATCTCAATTTCGAGAAACAAAAATTCATTCCTCGGTAATTATCTTCGAGTGAGGGGTTTCTAGATAATCTTCAGTAGTCCTTTTATTCTGAGGTTCAAAGAAAATAGGACAAAATAGGACAAGATAGATGACTAGGAAGGTAGGCAGGAAGGAAAGTGGATTGTTCCGCACATGGATCCGAGACAGGACCCACGACCCATAGTTTACTACTCGATTTGTTTATACCGAGGACGGGTGACCTACGAATCTCAGTCAGGTCATCACCTTCCTTAGGACTTATCGTTGATCTTCTTTTTCAGATCCAAGACAAGAGAATGTCAAACACGTCGGACCCCTCAGTTCGAGACCTAGGGAGTAAAGGAGTACACTTGTCACAACGGGAGAGACAAAGTTTCGAGTCAAACCACCCTAACATAAACTTAAGTAAAACTTTGAAGTTTCACGATCTGTGTCTGTTCATTGTGTTTAGTTCGAACCCAGTTTACCACCCTTTGTGGGGAGAGAGACACGTGTCTCGGTCCCCTGGACTGAAGGTCGGGATGACAAAGATGACTGAACACGGGGACCACCCCTCCACGGTACAGGGTAGATCCGGAACTAAACTCGAGGTACTAGGCCAGTGGTATCCGACGTTCGTTTCCGTTTGGACACTGCGCGACTCGAGTTCCCAGAGAATTCTCGATTAACTAAGGTGGAGAAATGTCGGTCCCGGAGTGGACTCTGAGGGACCTCTCTACATTGATAAGAGGTTCAGGAGACTCCTCCAGTTACAGAGTCGGACAAAGTCTTGGGTCTCGTCCCTCGACACACCCAAAACCCCTCACCCGGCGTCCCCCGTGTGTCCATCGTCGACACGACCGACACGTACCCCACCCGAAGTCACACCCCGGTAGCCCGTCGCTGAGTTCCCGCATAGTGCTCTCGTCCTAGGTACTTCACGAACCACACAGGAGCGATACACGGACTTTCTGACACGGACGGACACACCCACATTTCTAAGACGTTCCACGGTTGGGGTCGAGAGGATTGGCCCGTGGGACTACACCGGGGTGTAACGGACAGAGGGGTGTCCCCTGAGGTCGGCTCTGGGTACGTGTTCCCAAGGACGTCTAGGGACAACGATTAAAGTAAGTCAGATTCCTTGTACAGTCGAATCGACAACAAGACCTCTCCTGTGTACACACCTACGTGCTGAGCCCTTACGACTCATAGTCGGTACGTCTAGATCTCCCCCAAGGGTGCACCTTTCTCCCTCTCCGGTGCCCCGTCCTGTCTGGGCCCAAACTCAGGACGGTGACTGGTCGTGACTCCGAGGCCCGAGCACCGGGTAGTGAAGACTTGGAGAGGGGACACTGAGTCCCTGTCCTCGTGAAGACTAAAGAGTGTCGACCAAACTCTACGATTCTTATGTCCAGTGCACTGGTACCACCAGGACTCGGGAGGTCTCTACGACTAGACTGGGTCTAGTAACGCCGTCGAGACCTCGGGCTCGAGGTGCGAGGTGCGACTGTGACGTGACGGTACGTCGTGTGTGGATTGCCAAGAAGGAGAGTGCGAGTGGAAGTGTAGGGCGTGCAGAGGTGCAGGATGCCCATGGGGAAAGAGGCGTAGGACACAAAAGTGGGAAGTGAAGCGGAGAGTCTGGGACGTTCCGGGAACAGAGGGACCTGAAGTCGATTGTGTCGTTACGGGGCACCCGCGAGGAGAATTCCGGACACTCCTGCTAGGAGGAACGTTTTACGAAAGGGTCTTCGGGGAGGAGTCTTCGTACTGGCACTAGGGACTCCTCGTGTTAGAATTCAGGAGTGAGCCGAAGTGCGACAGGAATGGAAGGGGCGGGTTCACTACCTCGTCAGAGGAATGTATGCGGCAGGCGCTCCACTACCACTCAGGAGACAGGACCTCTTCGAGGTAGTGGTCCCTCCTCTCAGAGTCTTCCTGCACTCCCCGAAACGTCGGTCCCAACCTTAGAGCCGAGTTGGTCCATGATCTGCACATTCGATAAAGTCCAATAACTTAGAGTCACGGAGTCAAAGGAGAAGTACTTTTACCCGAATTATAGTGTTTTGACTTTCTCTGTAACACCCCGGACTAAGTTCGTGGACCTCGTAGCCTTCGAGACTTATTTACTTACACTCGGGGACAAGATTCGCTCCACTAAGTCTATAGGGTAGTCCTTCCTTGTGACGAGAGTCGACATCCATTGTCTTTTTGAAACTGAGTTGACCGGCCTTTCTCCTTTAAATAAAGAGGATTGTTCTCCACGTCCCCCTCCACTGAGTCCTAAACAAATAAACGACCGAGTTTTACAGTGGTTCCCGTGTCCGAGGGAGACACTGGTAGGAACCACAATGTCCGAACCAGGGACGGGACAAAAGCACTGCCGTCCTACTAGTGGTGTCAAGGGTCGTCTGGCTCCTGTAGGCCCTTTCTTCCTCGAGAGGACCCTTCTCTTTTGGAAAGGTCTTCAGGAACCCGTCTCACGGGAGGGTCGTAAACCCAGTCTTAACAGTGACCACTCCCTTGAAGAGACACTGACCGATCCCTAATTAATCGAGGGTGAGGAACCCCAACGTCTCCTGGTTCTGAAGAGTTTCATGTGCCGGTAAACCCTCTTCTTTCTTGACCTTTCTTTACACCCCCAAAACAATTCTCCCTTCCTCACAGAGGATATAAGGGTCAGGACTCTCAGACACGCTAAGAACAAACGGGGTTGGTGTAGAGAACGAATACGTCCAGGAGGACGAATCTTGAGTGTGTCATTTACAAATACGGTCCTTGACACGACCCGGTGGAAGGGTGGAACTTAGTTTTAGGATAAGAGTTCTAAATCTAGTTCTTGGTTGTTAAGTCACCTCTCTGAAGGATGTATTACAATGGAGATACACAAGTTTCATTTGGTCAGTTAGGTATGGTACGAAATGATTAACCAAATATAGTGGAATCTCGACAAGGAGAGAAGTCCACCCAACATTTGAGGAATTCCAGTCCCTGGTACTTATTTGATAGAATAAGGTAAACCTAGAAGGTACATAAATACCACCGGTCGGTATTCCTTCCGCGAATTAGTTACGAACAACTTACCTCAGATTAGCCTTCTATCAGAAATTCACGAGAGACACCAGTTCCGGACTTCTATGGTACGAACCGTGGTACCCTCTGTGTCCCGTCCTTTTTTGCATCAAGTAAAGGGAGGATTCCAAAAGTCACGTCCTCTCCTCGAGCAGACTCTTCAACACAGGTCGACCTCTTCAGGTAGAAAGTGGTGAGCGAAATGGGAAACAGAAAAATCGAAAAAGTCAACGAGGGGAGGACATCGGAAGATCTGCGACGACTACGACGTGACCCCAAGGGACGGACTCAGAACGAAGATAGAGGTCGTGGCGTCTGTGTTGGAAGGACTGGACAAGAAAGGATAACGAAAAGGGTAAGTATGTTTTGGAGAAGAAGGGTTCAGGGTTAGGGACGCTAGATCCGTGTCGTCAGGGGTTGGAAACGCAGTGGTCCTTGGTCAAAGTACCTCGTGTGTCGGACCCCTCCCCCTACCAAACCCCTACTAAGTTCACAGAAAGTAAATAACATGGGAAATAAAGATAATAACCATGTAGTCGAGATGGAGTCTAGTAGCCTGTGGTCTAGGACTTCCAACCCGTGGGGACCTACGACCAAATTGCAATCAGAGATTCTCTGATCGAATATCTATTTCAGAAGTCACAAGGGGTAAGTCCCGTGGACTCTTTAGACCCCCTAAGGACACCCACGTTCCTGTACTTGTGCTGTGACCTAAAACCTCTGACCGGTCGACCACTACCCCAAGAAAGACCGTTCTGTCGGAAGTGAAAAGAAGTTCTTTAAGGTGTTGTTACTAGATTGAACAGGAGATCAGACCCTGGAAAGTTTTGTCGACGAAATAAACGTCGTAGAGAATTCTTCGGTGAGAAACCCCTCACTTGAATCGAACGCGTTTGTGTTCGAAAATAAAAATAACTGTATATCAACTGAATTATGTAATCGAAGTCCACATGTTGTGTCACTATACTATGACAATATCTAATATAGAGTAAATTTAAATAATTTTGTATTACCGATAAAGGGGGACACGACATACTATATAGGAGCAACGAATAGATAAACTATGTATCATCAAGTAGAGAGAATTAGGGTGTGGGGATTGAGTGGAGAGGGGGAAGGAAGAGGGTGACCATTGGTGAGCAAACAAGAGACACTCAGACAAAGACACTCGTTTGTGTTCGAAAGCACGTAAAATGTCCGATTACTCTTTAGTTCCAATAAACTCCTTTCCAGATGAGTTGACGACGGACGTACATGCCTAAAGGAAGAGTCATTCCTTTAAGAGGGTGTGGATAAGAAAACTAGTGGTACCAACCCTAACGGTCCCTGTTTCCTCCTTTTCCTGTCTCAGTCTATTTTGTCTTTGTTTTTAGTCAAACAAATTTGACGGTCCCTTTAGACGGAAGCCGATTTCCTTCAGTCTGAGTCTTGTAGGACAAGATCAATTATTTCTAGTAGACGAAGGTCGAACTTGTCTTTTTATTTTAGAGACGTAGGTACACCCCGGTGAGTTGAAAAGGGTGGAAAAGTGAGAGTCGGTGGATGTGGGTCGGTCCGAGTACCTGTCTTCCCACCGGAAACAGGAGGGGTGGGTCGTTCGACGAGGAAGACTTGCGATTTCCGTCCAGTGCACGTTACTTCGTGTTTGAATGAACGAACATGTATATAGAAATTCGGAGGAGATTTTTTCCTTCAGACCTTTTCTTTTATCGTTGGGTGAGGTCATAAGAACGGACCCTTTACGGTACTTGTCTCCTCGGACCACCCGATGTCAGGTGTCCCAGCGTTTCTCTACCTGTGTTGAATCACTGATGTGTCGTTGGTCTTGTTTTCTTCGGTACAGGGAGCCACTGACTTTGGCCACATTAAGTCTGTGTCTTTATGGTCCTAGGAATCACCAAAGGTCCTCGTCCCCTCCCCTCCCTCTCTGCTTATCCGTCTCGAGTCCCAAAAATCCCGTCACTTATATGAGACATACTACGATATATTTCGAAAATAAGTCTAGGTGTCTTACATACTGTGGTTCTCACTTGAGATTCCATGAGATTCCTGAGGTCCACTATTATTCCACAGTCACTTCCCAGTACTTGACACTGTCCCCCTGGTGAGATCGCCCTCTACAACTAATACCCCCTCCGCTACTTACACACCCCGGCCCCTTATATACGTTTCAGAGACATGACAGGGAAGTTAAAACGTCACTTGGATTTTGACGAGAATTTTCCTATCAGAAATGATTTTTTTTTTCTTTTTTTTTTAGGAAGAGAGGAGGTAGAGAGACAGGGTTTCACTAAGTGACTACACCCTAGGTCTATGTTAAAGTGAATGAGGTGCACTACGCACGTAGTTATTATCGACTTGTTGAAGTGCGAACCCCTCCTGAGGAAGTCTAGATGAGGTCGTAGTCAAGGGTTAGGAACCGTAGCTTGGTAGGTACTTGTCGGGGGCCCGGCGGGTCGACCAGACAGATTCTTCTACGGGTGCACACTTAGTCTAAGAGTCGGTTTACTGTGAAGACGTCTATTCGGACTTGTGAAAGAACAGTCTTTTACACACAAGTAGATGAAAACACAAAAAGAGGGAATTTACGGTCTTTTGAATCTCCGCTTAAATATCGGTGGTACAAGGTTAGACGAGTTTTTGATGTCTAATATTCCTAACCTCCCTCGGGGGATCTAGTGGATTATTTTACAAGACTAAATATCTACTCCTTTGACTCGAGGTATTTCTCCCTCCCTAAAGGACTCCCCGAGACGATTTCCTGAAGAACCACCGAGTTACCTTTTCTTAGAAGGACGGTTACGTCCTCTGGACACAAGTTAGGGACCCAACCCTTCTAGGGGACCTCTTTCTTTACCGTTGGATGAGGTCATAAGAACGGACCTCTTAGGGGTACCTGTCTCCTTGAACCACCCGAAGTCAGGTGCCCCAACGTTTTCTCAGTCTGTGTTGAATTCGTAGATTTGTTGTTGTGAAGATTTTGACTCTGGTTTTGGAAGTAGAGTCCTGAGGATCGAAAAAGACGCTTACGTGTCACCCCAGACCTTTACGGATGAAGAAGACGAAGGAAGTCTAGCAGAATTAAGTAAAGAGTCGCTCACTGAAAAGTAGTCGGAAGTTAGTTCACCGAAAGAAAAGAAAAGGTTTTTTACAAATAATAAAAACCGACGTAACCCGGAATCGACGTCGTACACCCTGGAAAAGTAACTCTGTGTTCCCGAAGAACGATCGACACCGTGGACCCGAGTCGTCGACACCACGTGCCCGAATCCACGGGGACCCGTACACCCCAGAGTCAAGGGACTGGTCCCCACCTTGGGCTCAACCTTCCGTCTAAGAATTAGTGATCCGGTGGTCCCTTCAGGGGTCAGGTCACCAAAAGTTTCGTACCGGGAACGTGGCCACCGTAGTCGTCATAGACCCTGAACCACCGACCCAGTTCAGAGACTTAGATAAAATTGTTCGGGAGGTCCACTGAAGTCACGTGGAATTTCAAATTCTGAGATCATAGGAACGGACCCTTTCAGGTCTCTGTCTCCTCGGACCGCCCGATGGTAGGTGCCCCAACGTTTCTCAACCTTAATGAATCGTTGTTGACTTCAGACTCTGTGGGATGAAATTAGACAATTGAGACAGGTCGTTCCTCTAGCCCCCTGATTAGTCCAGGTAGATTAAAGTAGAAAAAGTCGGACCGAGAAGGTCACTGGCTTTAGTCTCCAAGTGGATTCAGTGGAAACCTCTTTGTCTCAAATACCATTTAAACACTTCTTGACCTCACCTTTCGGTCCCACTGGACTCCGTCGAGACCCCTGGCAGGGACGGAGACGGACCAAAAGGGAGAAAGAAAGGTAAAGGGCAGAAGGGAGGTGTCTAGACAAGGATATGAAGGACGAGAAAAAGGGAAAAGGAAGTATCGACCGCAAACGGAAACCAGATGGTACTGGACTCAGTTTTCAGATTGAGCGTCGTAGGAAACCGGAACTAAGGGGAAGGGTGGACCTTTTAAGAGAGGTATATTGGAAAGGCCAATCAGGTAAGTTCAAGGACCTTTCCTAAGGCTGACCGGAGGGAAAACTCGGTCCGTCGTGACCAGTATAGGAGTGGGTTTACTACCCAGTGGAAACCGGACTCCGAAAAGGACAGAGTAGTTGACGACTGTCTCCTACCCAACGTCGACCCCTCTACCCACTGAAGACACGTCACTGTCTCCGAAGTCCTTCCGTCACCCCCACCCCTGCCCCCCTCTTGTGCACACTCTAACGGAAGGTGGGCGACAGGTGAATGGGGCGAGTGACACACGCACTCTGTGGTCCCGTGAACCGGGACCCTGAGTCGTCAATCCAACGACTCCCAACTCGACCTCTATGCAAAGAGATTGTAATAGCACTGGGATTGGAGAAAAAGAAAAAATTAAAAAATAATAGCTAAATAAAAACCAATAGGACCAGAAAGTGACACCGCACACCCGAAAAGGTTAACGCCGAACTCCCGAGCCATCAACCCCGTACACCCTAGAATCAAGGGACTGGTCCCTAACTTGGACAGGGGCACGTAACCCTCACACCGAAGAATTGGGGACCTGGTGGTTCCTTTTAGGGGGAACAGAAGTTATATAAACCGAACCCATAACTTCTAGACCCGGACCTTCTAAACCCGACGTCCAATAGCTGAGAGTCGTTCAGTGTCTCCTAGGTTCGACCTTCCTTGAAGTCTCTAGTGGGGCGAGTCGGTAAGGAGTGGTCTTAGGGATCCCTCGAAGACTTTTGATTTCGACGGACCCGGGTGGAGTGTCTACGACGAATTTTCGGGGGTCTCCGAGAACCACGTGTCGACGGTGACTCTCGATGACGAACCTGACTGGAGAATTAAATAGTCCCCCCCTTTGACGTCGAGTCAAGGTGTCGCACTGGCACCGAGTCGACTTATAGGACGAAGGTCGCACCAATACCTCGAGCCCAATAACAGTGAGAAACCAGCGAATCAGCACAGACTGAGAAACACTGGGCAACCTGACATCGGGCGGTCCGAGGAGACAGGTACTCCTAAGAGGTCCGTTCTTATGACCTCACCCAACGGTAAAGGAAGAGGTCCCCTAGAAGGGCTGGGTCCCTAACTTGGACGTGAAGGACACAGAGGATGCAACCTTCTATCTACGAGATGAGGACGCGGTGGTCCCTTCAAGTCCGAAACCTAATGATCTACGACTTACCGATCACGACTTTCTCTAGTGCCTTCGGTACGTGAGTCGGGTGGTGGAAGAGGACTCAGATTCCTCGATTCACTGGACGCTTCCTCAGTTCCGGTCTTTCTCCCACGCTTCCGATATTGCGCCCAGAGGGCTAGGAAATGGGTCTCGAAACGAGAATTGGGGTTCCGACCCCCTGATTTTCCCGGTCTACCCTGTCCTTCGCCTGGTCGACGGCTGGACGCGATTGAGACGTGAGCCCTCGGAAAGGCCGGCGTGTCGACTTTGTCGGACCGTCTCCCTGGACCCGTCCTGACCGGCGGCTCGCCCGAGACCGTCTCCTCAGTCGCGACCACGGGACTCCTGTCCCTCCTCCGTCGACCGGACTCCTTTGTTTAGGAACGAAAGACGGACGGAGGGTCAATACGACCCTCACACACACACACACACACACGCACGCGCACACACACACACACACACACGCACGCACACACGCGCGCGGGTTTCCACCGACTTCTACTTTTCCAGGATCCACGACTACCATTCCTTAAGCGGACGTTACGTCCTCAGCGTCCTCTGCACTCAACCTAGGGACCCAGCCCTTCTAGGGGACCTCCTCCTTTACCGTTGGGTGAAGTCATAAGAACGGACCTCTTAGGGTACCTGTCTCCTCGGACCGCCCGATGTCAGGTTCCCCAGTGTTTCTCAATCTCAATCGTGTGCCACATTTTTTCTTTTTTTACTCCGGTCCTGAGGGGCCCGTTACTCTCTCCCTCCGTCCTTTGGGTTCCCACACTAGCAATCGAAATTGGAGTAGGAAAATCCACCCACCCCCTGCCTCTTCTCCACTCTTTTATTTAGGGGGAGTTCGAACACTCCTCGAGAGGTCGACTATTTCGTGCAAGTGTGTGTCAGTCGAGCAGACTGGAAGTCGCGTCGGGGCGTACCACTCGTCGAAGACACTGGGTCCGGGTCCCTGTCCCTCGTGGACCCGAGGCTCCGCCGTGCCGACAATGGGCCCCTCGACTGGGTGGGGGCGCCCCGAGGTCGGGCCCCGAGACTGGTGGCACCCTAGGACGGGAGGTCCACGCACACACACAGGGAGTTCTTACACGAACGGACCCTCCCCAGTACAAATGGCCCCGGTGTCGTCGACCTTTTGCATGTCTCAAACCAATATCCAGAATCTGTTCGATCAAGAGTAGATTCTTTGTTCGTGGGACGCCCCGATGACATCCCGAGTCTCTATCATGTGCTTCGTGGATTCGGTCCGAACGGTCCTCGGACACTCGTGAGTCGTTTACCATCGACTATTATGGGACACATGAAAATCGCCGGACCCACGTCTTCACATAGACAGAAGTCTTTTTTTTTTCTTTTCTCGGACCGTGTCCCGGTCCCGACGACCGAGACAGGTTTACGCTTGAACAGGAGTCCCTAGAAGGGACTCCGAGCTACTCCCTTTGGTTCAGGGTGAAGGATGGGAGTTGAAAGACTGAGACGTGTTCATGGACGCCTACCTAAACGATCAATCTGTGTTTATGTCTAGTGATTCCAGAGACCACCGAGCCTGCCATTTCTTAGACGGACAGTTACGTCCTCTGTATCCAAGTGAGGGACCCAGCCCTTCTCGGCGTACCTCTTCCCGTACCGTTGGGTGAGGTCAGAACAACGGACCTCTTGGGACACCTGTCTCCTCGGACCTCCCGACGTCAGGTAATCCGACGTTTCCCAGTCTGTGGTGACTCGTTGAAACTGAAGTCTTCCAGTCGCACCCACCGTGAAACCTCCGGACTCTGTCAGAGTCTTCAGTTGCCAACTCTGAGACCCCGCCCCACTGACGTAGTTTCCTAGCCGACCCCGCCCCTCCCTGACCCCCCGGTGCACCTAGTCTCGACTCGTGTATATTCCTGTGAGGAGTGCACCGTAACGTGGGTCAGGAGTGTTCGCCGGTACACCTGCCCCCAAAGAGGGTAAAGTGTGCTCCTCCGACTGTCCCACGAGTCAATGAACAACTTTCAGTAAAAAACCTTGACCCTAAGTTCCAGTTCAGACGGACCGAAGTTTCCGATACGAAGAATATGATGGACGTTGGGTCGGGAGTGGTGGGTATGTTCACTCTAGGGTGTCCCTCCGACCCTTCGCGATCCAGATGTCCACAAACACACACACACACACGTGCGCACGTGTAGTGAACCTCAAGTTCCTCCTGATCCTCGCACTCCGGGTCCGGCCGACACCCCAAGTCGACATAAGGAGCGCGGTGGGGAGGTGAACCGAAAATGAAGAAGACTCAGTGTGTGACTTCTGGAAGTCCGGTTCGACCGGTCCTGGGTGCCGGGTGCCTTCGTGTGTGTGTCGCACATGTCCCCTCTTCGTCCTTTCCCGTCTCCTCCGAGGTGTCTCGGGTCTGGGAAGACGACACAGAGTGGACGGGCCCCATGAGTCCACAGGAACTCTATGAGCCCGTAGAGGGATCCCCAAGACTCCACTACGTCTCAGGGTCCCTACAGTCTCGCTGTTAAAGTCGGAGTACGTACGAGTCAGCAAAAGTCAACACAGGTTGAGAAACACTGAGATGCCTGACGTCTGGTGGTCCGAGGAGACAGGTACCCTAAGAGGTCCGTTCTTATGACCTCCCCCAACGGTAAGGGAAGAGGTCCCCTAGAAGGACTGGGTCCCTAGCTTGGGTACAGAGAATATTGAGGACACAACCGTCCGTCTAAGAAATGGCGACCTGGGGTCCCGTCGGGTAAAATCGGAGTCGACCTAGATTAATCGAAACCCCCACCACCACCCCCTCACCTCCCCTCCAGAAAAGTGTCTCCTGACTGTCCTTGCCAATAGTAAAGTCTTGACTACTCGACGACCGACAGAGGGAGGACGGGAACCCGACCGGAGGACAGCCTACGATTAGACACTTCGGGAAGGGTCGGTCCGAGTCTCCTGCGAGTCCCGACCCCGCCTCGGGTCTGAGAGGGAATCCTCGCTCTGTCCCTACGTCAGTTGTGGACCTTTCTCCGGTTTACCTGCGGACCTCGTCGACGAGTCTTCCAGTGTTCAGTCCATCGAACTGACCCATTAGTAGACTCCTTTGCAAGACGTTTCGTAAACACCCTTTAGACATGGGTCTCGCACGCCCTACTTAGACAACTGAAATTTTTTACGTGTTGCACTCTCAACACTCAAATAAACCCCGTTTTACTCCTGACGTCGGGTCCTCTGTCGTGGAGTCTACCGGGACTCTTTGGCGAGGTTTCTCCGTCCTCCCCTTCCAGTCGTACACTGCAAACCACTTCTCCCCCTTATGTACGTTAGTTCGTGTATAAAAGGTCTAAAGATGAGCAGAGTACTTCGGAATCGATCAGTGCTCCTTATCAGTAGCGGTACCTAAAGTCACGAAAAGATCTACACCTCTCTACCTTCTTAACCCGAGTATTTCAGGCTAGGACTTTTTATAGATTTCTGCTGGACTTCTGGATAGGACGCAAGGGGGGCGGGGGGCGCTCGTGTCTCACGGAGTAAACACGAAAGGTGGGACTTGAGGAAAGTCCCACATAACTTCCAGTCGTCGGCGCCGTCGTGTGCTGAGTTAGGAACATCTCCGTCTACCCATCTACCGTTCCCGGTTAGTCAGTGACTGTTTGGGTTCCGCGGCCGAGTGAGACGGACACAGACGGAGTCGGGACCTACTCCCCTAGCACGGGAGGGTCCTCTCCGAGACCTTTGTTTATGTCGTTGGGGGTAGACTCTGGGGGTCTGTTAGTACAAGGTCCTCACCGTGGGGCAGGGTTTATGGGTGGATTACACGTGTCGGGGGTTGATGTCGTTCGTAGCACTCCACGACGAATGGACAGGTGTGAGACCAAGTCTGACACACCCATGCTCAGAACTGAAACGACCAATACTCGACACACTGAAACCCGTTCAAAAGAGACACGGAGTCAAAGGGATAGATGTTTATCCGACTATTGTCACATATAAAGAATCCCCTCGACACTATTAATCTATTCAAATAGACATCTGACGTTCTTCTAGTTTGGACAGTTAGGATTTCCTTTAGTTGGGACTTATAAGTAACCTTCCTGACTACGACTTCGGCTTCGAGGTTATGAAACCGGTGGACTACACTCGTCGGATGAGTGAGGTCACTCTGGGACTACGACCCTTTGTAACTTTCGTTTTCTTCCCCCGTCGTCTCCTACTCTACCAATCTCTCTACTAACCGAGTTACCTGTACTCAAACTCGTTTGAGACCCTCTACCACTTCCTGTCCCTTCGGACCGCACGACGTCAGGTACCCCAGTGTCTCACCCTGTGTTGAATCGCTGACTTGTTGTTAGATACATGTCTAGAATCCTATCACGGACCGGAAATCGGTCGTCCATAATGCTACTACGAAAAGAGGACCAAGATCAAGTCGACGGGCAGAGGACGGACCTGGCTGTGGGTAGACAGAGGGGACGATGTACATGGAAGCCGTCGTGGGAGAGATATGGTTTGACTCCGAGGACCCGAGTTTACTTGAGGGACTCCCCAAGTGAGTGTACTTGGGGGTGAGACGACAATACTAGGAGAGGTAGTACTTGCGTGACCTCTTGGTGGTCGCTCCGGACCTGGACTCACACTTTGTCGAGGGACAGTTCGGTTGGCGGAACGTACCACTCTTCCTCCGACGCAAAATCCATCTTGGTGACTAGTTAAGAGGATGGGGTGGGGAGATCAGGGGACAAAGTGGGTGACACTCCAGAGTCTCCGGAATGTAAGAAAGATCCCCCTCCACCCGCACGAACCCAGTGATATCTGTTTCTGTAAGATAGAGTCGAGAAACGTGAGAAGAAAGTCCGGGTCGAGTTTACAGTAGAGGAACCACACCGAGCGGGGTCAAGGGTGTTAGTCTTGAGAGTGAAATGTTTAACGGACGGTTAACACTAGAGTCTGTTCAAGGGAAAGAGGCGATGGAGTCAAACGAGTAAACACTTTACTTGCTGTGGCAAAGGTTTACTTGGAAGGTCGTGTACCCCTTCTAGATAATAGTCGGTTACCTACATTTCCGGGTCCGGGGAGGGAACCGGGAGGCACGGTCCGTCTCCTCTACCCCTCTATGGATTCACTCGACTGACGGGACGACAGATGTCTCGACTATTTTGGTTCGGGAAAGGACCTTACGGGAAGGGAGCAAGAGGTGTGTGCCTTAAGGATAAGTCGGAAGTTCCTGGTCGAGTTTACAGTAGGGAGGTCACTTCGTAAGGACGACGGGAGTTCTTTTTGTTTAAAGGGAGAGGGAAAGTGAGGACATTCGGAAACAGGGATAATTTAGAGAACAACGACACATTGAAAATAGTATAAGTTGAATAACGAAATCCAGTTCTTAACATAAAACAAGAAACCTCCATCGAAGTGTCACATATTGTACTACGGGTCGTCGAGGTCTTTACGAGTAATTAAGTTTAAAGACCTAAGACCTCGCCTGGGACCTCCTTTTGAGATGGTAGTGAGACACACACACACACAATCAACGAGTCAGCACAGGCTGAGAAACGTTGGATACCCGACATCGGGCGGGCCGAGGAGACAGGGACCTTAAGAGGTCCGTTCTTATGACCTCACCCAACGGTAACGGAAGAGGTGATGGTAGTGGTTAACCGAACAAACGAGTCAACGATTCAGTTCAGACTGAGAAACTTTGGGGTTCCTGACGACGTGCGGTCCGAAGAGACAGGAAGTGGTGGAGGACCTCGAACGAGTTTGAGTACAGGTAACTCAACCACTACGGTAGGTTGGTAGAGTAGGAGACAACAGGGGAAGAGGAGGACGGAAGTCAGAAAGGGTCGTAGTCCCAGAAAAGGTTACTCGACCGAGAAGTCTGGTCCACGGGTTTGATGACCTCGAAGTCGAAGTCGTAGTCAGGAGGGTTACTTACAAGTCCCAACTAAAGGAAATCCTACCTGACCGACCTAGAGGAACGTCAGGTTCCCTGAGAGTTCTCAGAAGAGATCTTCGTGTCGAGTTTTCGTAGTGATCAGACTATGATCAAATAGACTTCGGTTGTCGACTTAAGTGTCAGATCAGGTAATCGCGGACACCTCTTCCCGAGGGTCTGTCGGACCCTCACCCTCCCCCTCACCCGACCGGTACACGAAGACATGTTAGAGTCGACGTTGCGAATGCCCAATTTCCCGGAAAAGTCCTCTGTGACTTAGACCTTCTCGGTCTGGAACAGACATTAATGTGTAATCAAGTAACATACAAACTACTGCGTTAAAAGAAGCGTTTGTAACTTTTTATGTCTGCACATTGTATTGAGACGTGCATAGTCAGGACGGAAGGAGGATGCCATCAACGACTTCCTTTGTCGTGCCTACGGTCCTTGGGCCGGTGCAATGGTGTAAAGTGGAAGTGTTACTAATAAAGTCCATCTGTCGGAATGACGGAAACCAACTATTTACACCTGTAATTCCGGCTCTCTCTAATTCTTTGAACGGACGCCCAGTCCCTCTGCTTTAGTGTCTCGAGTGACACTTCTGGATCGAGAAAAAGAGTGAGTCATCCGCTGTGACAGGGTAGTCTCACAGTCAATGACCGGGTTACCTAGACTACACAAAGGTCGAGGGAGATCTTTGAACACAGAGTCATGTCCTCCAACCACCAAAGAGTCTACTGAGTCACCATTTCTTGGGTGGACGGTTTCGTCCTCTACGCCAAACTGGGGACTCAACCCTTCTAGGAGACGTCTTCCTGTACCGTTGGGTGAGGTCATAAGAATGGACCTCTTAGGGTACCTGTCTCCGCGGGAGGTGCCCCAAAGTTTTCTCAGCCAGTACTGAATCAATGATATGTTGTCTCCCCCGACCATGTGTTTATTAATTTTTATTTTTCGTGGTTTTTATTTTGATACCGTATCTTTATACACATTACCTGACCCCACCCCCGCCACCTCCGACTCTTCCCAAGTCCGACCCCGTCTAGTCCCTCCCAGAGAGACTAGTCTAGTCTCTTCGACTGAGAACCTTCTACCCTATTAGACTCAAAACGACCCATCTCTTGCTCCTTTCCTCTCTTCCGTCCTTAGACTCCGTCTCCCCTGCCGTACCTGTTTCCGAACGTCTCTTACGGTCTGTACGAACCCCTTCCTCTGATCTGGTCCCATCGGTCTCGTGCCCTAAAGACTCCTGCTCGACCCGACACGGTCCGAATCAAAACAGTTTTACAACCGGGAACAAAGCGATTCGGGGCCCGTCGACGACTACCGGCGTCTCCTCCCGTCACCGTGACCACGTCACCATTTCTTAGACGCTCGGTTACGTCCTCCACATTCTCTACGTCCAAGTTAGGGACCCAGTCCTTCTAGGGGACCTCCTCCGTCACCCGTGGGTGAGGTCATAAGAACGGACCCTGTAGGGTACTGTCTCCTCGGACCACCCAATGGCTGGTGCCCCAGTGGCTCTCAGTCTGTGCCCACTCGTGTGTCTCGTATCGTGTGCTCGACACACTCCTCCGTCCGAGACGTTCCTGGGGCCTCGATAATTTGTCCCAGGGCGTAGGAAGTCCTTACACGGTAGTCGAGGGTTCCGGAGCCAGTCATAACCAAAGTCCCCACTGAGAGAAAAGGCAACTTTCTCCGTCCGACTTCTGGTCTAGTCGATACCTCAGACCCGCGTGACAGGGGACGGGGGTCCTGCCGTCTTTGTACCGACGAGACACGTTACTCCAGTTTATACGACGTCGTCCACCTGTACGGGTGGGTCTCCTTCACCCTGTGCGACGGGAGATGGGTCCCATTGTGGCCCTTGAGGGGCCCGGACGTCATGAGTAAGGTTTACGACCGAAGTCTTGACCTTATGACGAATAGGTTTAATTACTTTCCACAAGATCTGGGTACTACTGTACAAGACCTGTGTCACGTACTAAATATTGTGTCTAAATATTCAAGATACATTTACATTTAATGTGTAGACACGTGTCATAAGATTGTGTCCGACTTTGTTACAGGGTGCTGTGTATTATTTGAGTCCTCGAGAAATTAGTAGTCACGATCTTGATGCACAACTGTTAATGGAACGTGACTCGTGAAACACTTTTAGGAAGGTAAAAAGGACAAAGTAAAAAATTCTTATATATACGACTTGAGTGGTACTTTTTTTGTTTGTCCACTAGAGAAATCTTTTGACGGGGTTTTAAGAAACCGAGGCTTTCTTTTAAGGCACGGTCTAAAAACGGCTTATTTCGCTATAAAACTCACCTTAGACCCAGCTCGGGTTTATTTCCTTACGACGAAGAAACTTAGTCGTTTTCTTAAGTCAACGACCATAGGTCGTGAGGTAATAAGTAACTGGGCTTAATCCTCTCGACAGACGTGAAACCTCTACTGACCCTTTCACCCCAAACCTCCCCCTCTCCCTTCCTCCACCACCCATCTATTTCCTCTCTTTTTGTTCGACTTTATGGAGGACCCGGTTGAGACTTGTTGTACAACCCACAAAGGATAAACCTCCACCTGTCCGAGGCTCCAGGGGAACGATCTGTGACAGAGTCGAGTGGAGAGACGTGTACCCGAGTAAAGGGTCTCGTTTTCGAGTTTTGTTTGTAGCACGACCCAACGAAGGAGGGTCCTTCGGGGAGGTCCCAGGGTCGTTCGTTCCGGTCTCCCTTCTGACTGAGGGACCGGTCCTCTGCCGGGGAGGGGCTCGGGACCGGGGTCCGGCGAGTGGCCCCAGACGCCTTCCAGTCCGGCATCACGACCGTCCGGTCGGGGTGCCACCCGCACATGTGCTACCCGTCCTTGAAGAGGTGCAGACTCCAGTCGTGCGCCATCTTCTCGAAGAGCAAGGCCAGGACCTCGCAGTACTCCTACTACATGGAACCCTCTTCTCCGTTCTTGGTTCGACTTGTGGGGCGTACCGTCGTGCCTACCGGGGGCCGTATCTTTGGGTCCCGAGGGTGAGTCGAGGAACGTTGCCGTGGAAGTGCCCGTTTAGTGGTAGAGGTGCCTCGTCCTCAGAGTAGTAGAGCCTTTACACCTCTTGTACTGGACGTAATACCGTAGGTACCCCAGTGGTTCTCAGCCTGTCCTGGCTCACTGATTGTTATTGTTGTTACCGGGAAGAATAATGTGTGCTGCATCCGCAAGAGTTGTCGAAGTATTGATCAGACTGTGCCCCTTGTACGGAGGGCACACGAATCGGCGAGTCAGTACAGGTTGAGAAACGCTGGGGTACCTGACATCGGACGATCCGAGAAGACAAATACCTTAAGAGGTCCGTTCTTAAGACCTCACCCAACGGTAATGGAAGAGGTCCCCTAGAAGGCCTGGGTCCCTAGTTTGGATACAAAGGATGTAACGTGCCCCTAAGAAATTACAGATTCGGTGGTCCCTTCCGGGGTTACTGAACATTCCACCCATTATATTAAGACCAGCAAATTAAAATAAAAAAAAATAACCCATATTAACGATAGACCGGTAAAAATCCCTGTTAATTCGGTGTCTCTTTACTTTTAAGTGGTTCTCTAGACTTCGATACGTTATATTGAGGTCTTAGACACGAGAGTCGGTACTACGTTCTACCGATCAATCCAATGTCAATACACCTGTCATGACTTGTTGTCGTCTTATTGTCGTAAGACCCCGACCCCCTTCCAACCCTTTTTACGATCCGCCTGGCGACTATATACTTGACCAGGAAGGACAGTGTGTCCGGACCAAGGACAGTGTTCGTCTCAAGTGTTCACAAACTCGTGGTTCACTAGAGTCCTTCGTACAACGTTTGTACGGATGAAGGACTTCGGACTTTAGTCATTCCGTCCTTTTCCCAGAAAGTAAGTGTGAAGTGTGTCTTGTCAGACCCTCTTTCTTTGAATCCCTGACTTTAAGGGTCGTTCCACACTTTAACTTTCACGATCAACGAGTCAGCACAGACTCAGAAACGCTGACGTACCTGACGACGGGCGGTCCGAGGCGACAGGTACCCTAAGAGGTCTGTTCTTATGACCTCACCCGACGGTACGCGAGGAGGTCCCCGAGTAGGACTCGGTCCCAGACTTGAGCGTCGAGGACGTCGAGGACGTGACCCCCACCAAAGAAGTGTCGACTCGGTGACCCCATCGGGTCACTCCACACTCGCCGTCGACTAAAGTGTTGGAAATTCAAAACCTCTCTATTACTCCCGTGTACTCCGGGACCGTACCTCACCCCACTGTCTTTACTAGACCGTCCCCTTACTAGGGGCCCGCTCCGCAGTCGAAGGACCCACACTTAGAGTCGAGACGACAAGTGTGCGACACACTGGAACTCCTTCAGAACACTGAAGAACCCCGAAGTCGGAGAAGAAGGAGTGGTTTCCGTGACCAGGCAATGATACGAGATCTTCCGTGAAAGTCCTTTCCCCCTAAATACGAATCTCATCAGTCCTAGAATCGAGTAATGCTCGCATTGCTAAGGGAATGATTCGTCGGTCATCATGTGTAGAGAAAAGTTAAGGCATAAGTCACTACAGTTCAACTATTCGACGTTAACTGGAACTACCCTCATAGATGTAGTACTTTAACCGTTTACGAAATTTAGGAGTGGGGGACCGGGGTCTTGGCCAGGAATTTGTGAATGGTCGTGTGGTGACAGAAATGGGTATTCGACCCTTCGGAGGAATCGGAAAGAGGGATTCGTGGACGACCTTACTCCCCGAGGGCATTACTTACCCAGTCTCTCCAGGAGTCTTCGTTCGGGGGAACTCGAGTGTCCTAGTCCGTGTAGGTAACGGGGGCCCAGAAGGGTCCGTGTACCCACTCCGCGTAGAGCGACCTTTCTTGACCTTTCCCCTCCTAAGACCTGAAGCCAAAAATTCCAAATTATGGAAATCCTTCCGCTTAACGCAAAACCTGATTCCTTGAAACCGAGAATTCACTATCTTACTCCTAGACTTGAGTCCGATCAAAACATCGGTGATTCGAAGTTATGGAGAAGCGATACCACATCGTCTCTCCAAGTTTCGTGTCTGAGACCTCAATTGTCACAAGTTTAGGACCGACACGGTTTTAAGTGTCGGTGCTCTGGACGGTCCAGTGATGGAAGAAATCATTCTACCCATTTCGACTGGGACACGTATGGTGACTGAGAAGGACAGCTGTGCGGGTGGTCCTCTTTGGTCTCCCCTCCGCCCCGAGAGGGATTTGAAGGTTATCTACCGTAGGGTCCAGACGGGTTCCACTGGGACAGGTAAAGGGGAGACGGGGTGGTGCAAGGAAAATAAGGTCTTTGGACCCGGTGTGTGGTGAAGGAATTGGGTAGACAGGGAAGTAAAAAATGATATCTAATTAAAAAAAAAAAAAAGTGAACCTCCTATTAACGAAATGTCACGACACAACCAAAGACGGCATGCCGCACTTAGTCGGCCTTCGTGTGTGTACGGAGGAGGGGGAGTTTGGAGAGAGGGTGGGAGTCGGGGTCGGGTGCGGAGATCCAACAGTGGCCCGCCATCCAACTCGAGAAGGTGACCGATAGATAAAATATGTATCACTACCTACAAAGTCGTGATGAGAGAGTTAGACACCGTGACAGGGGAAGGGGACGACACAGGTGTCAAGAGATGTACACACGCACGAGTCGACACAGGCTGAGAAACGCATATGTGGATGTAAAAACGAGGGGAGGAAGGGTGACTCACTTTGGGAAGGCCCTTGGGGTGACGACTTACGACTTCAGGTGACCATGATGACCACGAAGGACCCGACTGAGACTAAAGGAGTGAAGACCTTCCGGGTTGGCCTAGGGGGACCAACCTCAAGTCCGTTGGAAGAGACAGGAGGGTCCTGTGTGCCTGGTACCGAGCTAGTGTTGTTCGGAACAGGGAGTCCCTCTGGTAGCGGGACGTCTTCCGTTCCGACCCAGACCCGAGAGAGCCCCGAGAGCCGGAAAGGATCGATCTCTCACAGGTCTATTGGCAGACTCCTAGCGCCCTCTGTCGACTCGAGCCGCGACCCACTCTCTCGTCTGCGGGCCGTGAGTGAACAGGTCCAGTGAGACGACGGCGAGCATCATAGAGTACTGGGCCTCCTCGACCTGTAGGACCGAGTCCTTCGTCCCCCCCTACTCCGGCACCTAGGGTTCGACGTCGGAGAGAAGTTCACATTTCCGGTACGGGACCCCTCTTGTCCTTTCTTTGCGTGCGTGCATTCACCCACACGTCCTTTGGCCCAGGTAGGGGTCTAGCCGGGGTCCGTGACTCTGAGTCGTCGCTCCAGGGCCCGCGTCTCGGGTGGCGACGGAAAATTCATCGGTCCGGTAGGACGCAGTCAGTAAAACCGAGAGGACCTCAGATCGAAGGAGAATCTTTTTGTACCTTTTATACATATAACGGTCCCAAAAAGCCAAATATGAAGAAAAATTTTTACATAAAATAAAAATCTTGTCAAAAGAAAAAATTATAAATAAATAAAAAACAACAAGTAAACCGACGTGACCTAGAATCAACGTTGTACACCCTAAGCCAAGGAACTGGTCCCTAACTTGGACGTAACCCTCGCATCTCAGAAACGGTGACCGAGATGTCCCTTCTGGGGTCTTGTCAAAATCTAAATATCTTTTTAACTGTTCTATCATGACTCAAGGGAATATAGAGGAGTAGGTTACACGGGATAATCATTATAGAAGGTAGGGAAACTATATAAACAATCTTAAGTACTTAGTTACTACTGTGTAATAATAATTTATTTCAGGGACCAAATAAGTCTAAAGGATCAAACAAAAAAAAAAAAAAGGTGGACAAAGAAAAAAGTAACAAGAAAATCCTAGGGTAGGTCCTAGGGTGTAAGGTACATCAGTAGTCCAGCAGATTCCGAGGGGAAACGAGACTGTCAAAGAGTCTGGGAGGAACCAAAACTACTGGAACCCCACAGAACTCCTCCTGACCAGCCCATAAAACGTGTGAGAGGGAGGTGACCTTAAACACAGAACGAAGAGAGTACCGTCTTCACCCGATTACCCAAAACTCCTCCTTCTGGTGCCTCGTGGTAAGAATAGCGAAGTCTAGTGCCGTGTATGCTCGTTGTGTTGAATAGTAACGACAACAACTGGTTCTGGTGCGCCGACTTCCTCACGAACGGTCGAGGGAGGTGACACTTCAATACGGAAAGAACCTGAAGGAGAGGTATCCTCTAAGCAGAGAAGAGGGAGTGAATAAATAAATAAGTCGGTAAATAAATATAATCTTACTTGAGTACCGATAAACAAAATACGAGACCCAATATTAGGCTATGACAGAATAAAAAAAGCGAGCTTGACAAGGTCGGTAGCTTTTGAAAATCGACCGGGACATAGGGAACTCCTCGAAGGGTCCGCCGAGATCACCATTTCTTGGGTGGACGGTTACGTCCTCTGTTTTCTCTGTCCTCAAGTTAGAGACCCAGCCCTTCTAGGGGACCTCCTTCCGTACCGTTGGGTGAGGTCATAAGAACGGACCTCTTAGGGTGCCTGTCTCCTCGGACCACTCGATGTCAGGTACCCCAGCGTTTCTCAGTCTGTGTTGACTTCGCTGACGCACACGTACCATTCTGACATAAATCGAAAAATTCTTTGACGGTTTGACAAAAGATTTCACCGACATTTTGAAACGTGAGGGTGGTCGTTACTTACTCAAAGACAACAAGGTGGAGGAGAGGTCGTTAACCGTAACAGTCAAGATCTTTAAAATCAGAAACATTACCTATACACACACACAGACAATCAGCGAGTCAACACAGGCTGAGAAACTCTGGGGTATCCTACATCGGGTGGTATACGTCACCATACAATAATAACGAACTTAAACATTGAGGAATAATTGTATCCTACAACTTGTAAAAAAAGTATACGAGTAAAAAGTGGACATGTAGAGGAATCTCTCCATAACAAGTTTTTAAGAACGGAAAAAAAAAAGTGAGAAAAAAAAGAATAAATCAAAATTATCAAGAATCTAGACATCAAAATTACGTCAGGGATAGTTTTAAACTTACCGGAGAAAACGTCTTTATCCTTTCAGTTAAAAGTTTAAGGATACCTTATCGTTCCGTAGGACTCGTTGGTTTTCGTAAAAATTTTTCTTATAAAGTTTTGAATTATATTCTGATGTCATTAGTTTTGTCACACAATGACCGTATTCATGTATGTCTAGTTATCTTTTCTTAGTTCTTTAGTCTTTATTTAGGTATGTAGATGCTTGTGACCACAAACTGTTGCTACGGTTAAGGTAAACCACCTCTCTCTGATCACAGAAGTTCCTACCTACGACCCTGTTGACCTAGTGGTGTGCGTCTTCTTAAGTTCCCCTAAGGATGAGGTGTGGTTTTGTTTTTAATTAAGTTCACCTAGTTGTCAGATTTGGATTCTTGATTTTAGTATTTCGAGAATGTCTTTTGTGTCCCCATTTAGAATCACTGGAACCCAAACTGCTGCCTAAGAATCTATACGTGGTTTCGTTACCATTGTTTCTGTTTTAATCTATTTGACTGAGGTAGATTTTTGAAAACACGTATTTCCTTTGGACGGTTCCTTCCCTTTTCTGTCGGATGTTTTACTCTCTTTTATAAACCTTTAGTGTCTAGATTATTCCCGAATTATAAGTCTTAGATATTAAAGATGTTGTGTGTTGTTTTTCTTTTCGTTGGGTTCATTTTTTTACCCGTTTACTGAGTCTTTAAAGAGGTTCCTTCTATATGTTTACCGGTTATCGTGTTCTTTTTTATGTGTCGTAGTAATTAGTACCGACAAATCAACGATTTAGAACAGGCTGAGAAAACGTTGGGGTGTCTGACGTCGGACGGTCCGAGGAGACAGGTACCCTAAAGGGTCCGTTTTTATCATGTCACCCAACGGTAAAGGAAGAGATCCCCGAGAAGGGGTGGGCCCCTTCCTTGGGTGCAAAGGACGTAACCGTTCACCTAAGAAATGGTGACTGGGTGGACCTTTCGGATAGTAATCAGTACACACATATACAATCAGTGAGTCAGCACCGGCTGAGAAACGCTGGGGTACCTGACGTCGGGCGGTCGGAGAAGACAGGTTCCCTAAAAGGTCCGTTCCTATGACCTTACCGAACGGGACGGGAGGAGGTCCCCTAAGAGAACTGAGTCCATAGCTTGGGCCCAGAGGACGTAACGTCCGCCTACGAAATGACAGACTCGATTATCCCTTCGGGTAATCGGTAGTCCCTTTTATTTTAGTTTTGATGTGACTCTATTGGTAAAGTGTGGGTGATCCCACCGACATTACTTTTTTTATTTTATTGTTCACAACCACTTCTACACCTCTTTGACTTTGAGAACATGTAATGACCATCCTAACATTTCACAACGTCGGAGATATCCTTTTACTAAAACTTGAAGAAGTTTTTCGATTCGTGTCTTAATGGTATACTGAGGGTTTTAAGGTAAGGTCTTTGACTTTCGTTCCTGAATTTGTCTACAAGTGACGTCATAATTAGTGGTGTCGGCTTTCTACCTTAGTTGGTTTCACAGGTTGTGTACTTACCTATTTGTTTTACACATATGCATGTTACTTTTAATAAGTTTGTATTTTTCCTTACTTCAAGACTATGTACGATGAAGTAACCTACTTGGAACTTTTGTAATACGATTTACTTTATTCGGTCTATGTTCTCCTGTTTATAATATACTAAGGTGAATGTCCTTTATAGACCTTATCTGTTTAAGTAGTGTTGTCTTTCATCTAATCTCTAATGATTTCCGACCCACCACCCCTTCGGTACCACTCAATAATGAATTACCATTGTCAAAGAGGAATCCCGTTACTTTTTCAAAACCCTTACCTACCATTACTACCAACGGGTTGTAATACTTACATTAATCACGGTGAATTGACATGTGAACTTTTACCAAATGGGTTTGAAACAAAATATATATATGGACTGGTGTGGAATTTTTCAATTTTGGTCTAATAGAGGTTTTTAGTGATTCGACATAGGAATTTTACTCACTTAACATACCATACACTTAACATTGAGTTATTTCGACAAAATTTTCTTAAGAAACGTATAAAACCGATGTTCAAGACGTAGTCTGCACACAAAACATTTATAAAGAAGGTCAGACACCGGACAGAAAAGTAACAGACTGGTCACAGAAAGTGTCTTACCGGGAAAGACCAAACCGTGGCCGTCCCTCTGTACCCCCTATTCATTCTGCAGTACCTTAGACGAGGGACCGGGTCAATTTGGGAGACCTCTACCACAGACGACCGTCTTCAACGTCCTTGACAAGAGCATTCCCTATAACCCCCTGTACTCGTGAGGTTGACGGGACGGAAATAGGACTTCACTACTTCTCGTTGTGGGACACTTTTTTTTCTATGGAGAAGGTACATCCTGAGGCCCACCGAGACGACTTACTCCCGACGGGATCTTGACGGATCTTTGGTCACATCCGAAGGTGTTGGAAGAATGGGACCGTCACCGGTTTCGTCACTCGGGGTCTCACCGAGGTACCCACCGTCTGTAATTGTTCCTTCCCTGGTCTTAAGGGTTCCACCCCCATAACACATCCCCTGACTCTTGTCAGGAATTAATTGATTAAGTCATTAATTATGACGAGACTACTGGGGGTGACATCAGTTCCGACTACTATGGACCCCGTTGCGTCCAATTCAGGAGAGAAGTATTTCTCGGAGTCCATTACTTCCAAGGGACATCTTCGCTTCCGACATCCACTATTCATTTTTGATTGACTGTGAATACCGACAGATCGCAGGGGTCTAAAGGAACGCCTCCTCCTCGAACTTACCCATCCTTCGTGGTTGAGAAGAGTAAGAAGGTGGTCGACCTTTTATGGAGTAGCTGTTACTCATGTCACGAAGAAGAACAAATCGGTATTTCGACACAGACTGAGAAAACACTGGGGTACCTGACATCGGGCGGTCCGAGGAGACAGGTACCCTAAAGGGTCCGTTCTTATGACCTCACCCAACGTCAAAGGAAGAGGTCCCCCAAAGGACTGAGCCCAGCTAGTGTCCAGAAGACGTGACCGTCCGTCCAAGAAACGGTGACTCGGAAATGTCCCTTAAATTGTTGCTGTCCCACTAAGTTCAGGTATATGACTAGTAGGGTGGATCGACTACGATAGTAGTCACGATTCTTTTCCTGGTTATTGATGGGTTGGAATGAGGTAGGAATTGTTAGTGGAACACTCCTCCCAAAACATGGGAGATGACATGTCTCCTGTGTTAACTCGTGTTCTGCAATCAACTACGAGGACTTCAACGTGTCGATAACTGGGTATAAAGTAACAAAGAATTTGGTCCTACGTAGAATGTTGGTAAACCACACTATTGAAAAAAGGACTACTAAAGAAACTGATCTCCATTCACTGTCTTGGTTCTCAACTAGTGTCCGACGTAAAAATTTTTTTTTTTTTTGACCCCACATCAATGAAATATTACGACACAATCGAAGACGACGTACTACTTCACGTAGTCGATATACGCATGTATATAGAGGAGGGAGAACCCGCCGAGAGGACGGCGGCGTGGTAGGGTGGGGAGATCCAGTGGTGCCTTGTGGTTCGACTCGAGGGACTCGACGTGTCATCGAGGGGTGATCGGTAGACAGAGTATGTACCGTTACGTGTGTGTAGTCAAGGTCAGAGGGTCGAGTAGGGGGAGGAGCACAGGTGTGCAGACAAAGAAGGAAGGCGCAGAGATAAGTCCTCGTCGACGTCGAAACGGTGAATGTATCACAAGTGGGACGGTCCTGGAACCACTCTACCTGGAGTCTTTTACACTCGACCCTACCACGCCCACTTCCTTCCCACCCCTTTTTTTCTCTTTATCTCCCCTTTACATTTATTTTCAATCTAAGGAACCGATAAGGGTTAAGGAGAAGGAAAAACAAAACATTGAACCCGTAGAGACTTTGATGCTCAAGACCCGACACCAATACAAAAATATTTCCTCGTTACTACTGAGTCGAATATTTTTAGGACTCGGGACAAGGAGGAGAGTCTTCTTGACGACCTTGACATTCTTTTTGGATAGAATCCTCTCCGAGTCGAGACTCTTATACTGAGTACCGTGAAACGTTTCGTGAGACCCGTGTATTTTAAGGATGACAAAAGAAGTAGTTTCGGGTTTCAGTGGTCAAGTGTTTAAGGGACACGACCGGTAGTGGAGACGTTCGAACCATACTGTGGCTCCAGGGACTAAGAAAAAGTCCTTTGTAGAACATGAAAGTGATTTGTGATAATCCGTCCACTCAGAAATGACCAAATCATTTCTGACCTTAACAGAAAGGAACCTGGGTCCTAGGGTCCGTCCGGTCCTGTAAATTAATACTGTAGTAGAAACAATTACTGGTGAACCGAAAATTATTGTCGAGTTCAGAGAGATGTCCGACAAAGAGAACCGAATGACGGTGGTTGAAGAAACCATAAAGTCCTTTTTCATACTGACAAATCGTTGACCATTAAAGTCCCTAATTTTTTTTTTTTTTTTTGAAGATATTCGAAGAAAAGTGGGACTTTCATTACAATTCCGTTGGAGTCTAAATGTTCAAACGTCTTTTCTTTACGTCCATGAAATCAAATGACACATGAAAATCGAAGGTTTTATCCTGCCCGTGTTTTACTGAGTAATCCCACATTCCTTTTTCATAATCTCGAGATGTTCTCTTTCGTGAGTCCGAGAACCGGACCTATTAAAGGTATTCCCTATGGTCCTCAGGATTCCATCCTCATTCCAAACATGTTGTACCTCTTCAACTATCACCACCCCCACCCCCGATCCCCCATCAGGAATTAGGAATGACGTGACTCTTAAATACCGAAGAACACGGATCGGTTCATTTCATAACCGAGTATAATAGGTCAAAAACAACAACAACAATTTCTAATAAAATAAACTACAAAACCGACGTGACCCAGAAGTGACGACATACATCCGAAAGAGACCAACGCGACTCGTCGGAAAGGGACGAACGCGACTCGTCGGAAAGGGACGAACGTAACTCGTCCTGAAAGAGACGAACGCGACTCGTCGGAAAGAGACGAACGCGACTCGTCGGAAAGAGACCGACGCGACTCGTCCTGAAAGAGACGAACGCGACTCGTCGGAAAGAGACCAACCCCAGGACCCCGAAGAGTGACACCACCGAAGAGAACACCGAGGTCCAGGTGTCCGAAGTCCTCAGCGTCGTGCACCCGAACCGAAAACCCGAATCAACGAACACCGTACACCCTAGAAGGACCTGGTCCCTAAATTGACCACAGGGAACGCAGAGTTCCGTCTGAGAATTGGTGACCTGGTGGTCCCTTCAAAATAGTAGTTCAAAATTGTGTCAGAAGTTTTATCCTGTTCAGCCAAAACTTTTTACCGACTAAGAGAATCGTCTTTCGCTGGAACCCCACAAATCGATGCTGTGAGGCCATCCTTAGATGGTCAACACTGAAAAAACTTTATAGACTTAACGATGTCTCGGTGAAGAGACTGATGAAGGGGGTCGGTCCACGGGGAGGGTTGGACGAGACCGAAGAGGACCCCTTGGAAACCTTGGAGGGGTTCTAGTTGTTTGTTACCCAATTGCAAACCGTCTCACCCACCGAAGTTGTAGGACGAGATCGTCCTTTTCAGACCCTGACAAAAATAACCAGCCACGGATACGACTCCGTCCCAATTCGAAAGTTCGTAGTGGGGACTGAAATGGATAGACTAGTAGAAGGGACTTACTTGTAGAGACCGGGTCGACGACTTAAGGTGAACATCCGAGTTGGGTCCTGTTTTGAATAACCGTAGTCTCTGACCGTGACCTCTATTCTGTAAATTTATCTAAGGTCGTAGTTTATGAGACCTCTTCCCTTACCGTTGGGTGAGGTCATTAAAACGGACCTTTTAGGGTACCTGTCTCCTCGGACCACCCGAGGTAGCAGTGTCCTCAGCCTGTACTGAATCGTCGACTCGTGCGTGTGGTAGTTCACCGAACTTCCGTCACTCGGACAGTCCGGCCCGGGGCGGGGTCGGAGGACGACAGGACTCTGGGTCCGAAGGGTCACGGGTCGAGGAGTTTTTGATTCGAAAGGGCTGTCCTCCCGAGGGACGGGGAGAACCGTTAGACGGATAAAGGAGGCCGAGGTCTCAGGACGACACGTGGACTGTGAGAGCAAAGTAAGTAACAAGTTCGTAAATACTCAAGGATGAAACACGGTTCCACGTGGGGCAATCCGTCGGGCTTTTCTTTACGCGAAGACCCAGCTGGTCGTTTCTGTGCACCTAATTGCACATGTCCGCTAGGTCTCGGAGGCGGAGTGTGTCCTGTGAAGAGGTTGGATGCTTTACCCTACACCCGGTACAGTGCACGCCACCCTAAGTGACTTTATGGCCACACTTTACGAGTCGTGCCCATGACCGTGTGTCCTTCACGAGTCCCTTGTGGTGTATAAGAGGAATAATGGTGACAATAGACAAGTGTCCCGTCCCACTGTGTCCTCTCAAGTCCTCGCTACGACCTCTGCTCGGGACCTCCCGCCAACCCTCGAGCAGGTCGTCTCCCCCCGACTTCCCTGTAGTGGTGTAGGTCGCATTGGCGCGGAGGTTACCGAGTCCGGTCCGAGGACGGAGACGTCGAGGGACGTGAGGGGTGTGGTTTGACGGGGGGTGGGGGTCGTCTGCGCGAGTGAGACGGACAGTGTGAGACCAGGTGTAGTCCTGGGGACGGGTCACACGAGACTTCGCAAGGAGAGGGTAGAAGGTTAGAGGTCCGCTCCGGTGGAGGAGGTCCTCCAGAAGGGACTATGGGGTGGAGTAAGTCGAGAGGGGAGAGAGAATCTCAGCCACGGTATGTAAAATCGTGTATTTCCCGTAAAGGACGAACCAAAGAACTCGTAGTCAATTAATTGTTTACGTCCCATCACGCTTGATCTGTGAACCTTCGTCGATTATGTCCGACTTCGTGTTTTTATAGTAGTGGTTATTGTTATTGTTCTCGTGGGTGCCCCAATCCAGCCCGTGACTCTGTCCGTGAAACATGTTCGGTCCGAAGTCGTTATGTACTTGGTACTTGAGGGACTACAAGTTCGACCAAAATCTTTTCCGTCTCCTTGGTCTCTCGTTTAACGGTTGTAGGTGACCTGGTACCTTTTTCGTTGTCTCAAGGTCTTTTTGTAGATAAAGACGGAATAACTGATACGGTTTTGGAAACTGACACACCTAGTGTTATTTGACACCTTTTAAGACTTTCTCTACCCTTATGGTCTGGTGGATTGAACGGAGAACTCTTTAGACCTACGTCCAGTCCTTCGTTGTCAATTTTGACCTGTACCTTGTTGTCTGACCAAGGTTTATCCTTTTCCTCATGCAGTTCCGACATATGACAGTGGGACGAATAAATTGAAGATACGTCTCATGTAGTACTCTTTGCGACCTGACCTTCTTTGTATTCGACCTTATTTCTAACGGCCCTCTTTATAGTTAGTGGAGTCTATACGTCTACTGTGGTGGGAATACCGTCTTTCACTTCTCCTTGATTTTTCGGAGAACTACTTTCAGTTTCTCCTCTCACTTTTTCAACCGAATTTCGAGTTGTAAGTCTTTTGCTTCTAGTACCGTAGACCAGGGTAGTGAAGTACCCTTTATGTACCCCTTTGTCACCTTTGTCACCATCTGAAATAAAAACCCCCGAGGTTTTGGTGACGTCTACCACTGACATCGGTACTTTAATTTTCTGCGTATGAGGAACCTTCTTTTCAATACTGGTTGGATCTATCGTATAAGTTTTCGTCTCTGTAATGAAATGGCTGATTCCAGGTAGATCAGTTCCGATACCAAAAAGGTCATCAGTACATACCTACACTCTCAACCTGACACTTCTTCCGACTCACGGTTTCTTAACTACGCAAACTTTACACCACAACCTCTTCTGAGAACTCCCAGGGAACCTGACGTTCCTCTAGGTTGGTCAGGTAAGACTTCCTCTAGTTGGGACCCTAAAGAAACCTTCCTGACTACGATTTCGACTTCGAGGTCATCAAACCTGTGGAGTACGCTTCTTAACTGAGTAACCTTTTCTGAGACTACAACCCTCTCTAACCCCCGTCCTCCTCTTCCCCTGCTGGGTCCTACTCTACCGACCTACCGTAGTACCTGAGCTACCTGTACTCAGACTCACTTGAGGCCCTCTACCACTACCTGTCCCTCCGGACCGCACGACACTAAGTACCCCAGCGTTTCTCAGCCTGTGCTGACTCGCTGACTTGACCTGACTTGGCTAGCAGAGTAAATTAGGGGTGGTGTTGGGACTCAATTGTTAGGATACTACAATAGGGGTAAAATACCTGATCTTTTGACTCCGATCTTTCCATCAATCCGTTCCAGTGTGTCGTCCACCTACCTTCTTGGTCCTCGCCTTGGGTCTAGGTACACGAAGGTTTCAAATGTGAGACGAGACTTGACGAGGACTCTCACCGGTCCAATTTGTCAAACAACTGACGCAACTCGAAGGGACCACCGAGTCTGCCATTTCTTAGACGGACGTTACACCCTCTGGACCCAAGTCAGGGACCCAACCCTTCTAAGGGACCTCTTCCCTTACCGATCGGTGAAGTTCATAAGAACGGACCTTTTAAGATGTCTCTCTTCTCTGACCACCCGATGTCAGGTGCCCCAGCGTTTCTCCACCTGCGCTGACACGTTGGTTGTGAAAACTGACTCAACTGAAACTAAACTAACCTCTACCTTAATAAGACGAAGAGGTTTATGTCGGTCAATGGAATCACCAAATCGGTGACGAGGAGACACAATCGTGGCCCGGGTAGTCGGATACTCTTTTCGTCCACACGAACACGGAGACCCTAATACACGAACCGGGTACTGTATGTGCATCGGTCAAAGGAACCTCGTCACAGCGACGACCTTCCTTCCTAATCGTCTGTGTGCACATTGTCGTTTCCAAAGACAGGGTGGTGGTAATGCAGTACGAAACCCGACTTCCGAATACGACACCGGGTGAAGGAGGTGGTTAGTCGACGTTGTCGTCTCTCCTCGGTGCCGCCCCCTGTCAGTCGACGCTTTGACATGTTAATTTCGACTAATCGACAATCCCCTGACCTTCCGTAAAGGAGGACGAGAACGTATTAAAAAGTACTGAGACGAACCCACTCCCACTACACCTAAGGGTGACCGCTATCCTTCACTCTAATGACACCGACGACGAGACTGACTTGGGGTCCAAATACTTCCGGGGACCCGTAAGGAAACCCTACCTATAAACCCCCCGAAGTCTTCGTGTTCGTAGCCCTTCAGAATCGTCTGTGTCTGGACTCTTACCGGAAGGAGGGTCTGTACGAAGACGCTTGTTCCCGGTTTAGTGTCTAGGTCTTTGTGTAACATTTACGGGTTTTCCTCTCACCTTCTATGTAACGAGGACTCACGACTCTTGCTTGGGATTTGTTCAAAACCCGAGTTTCTGACCCGAAACCACGGCGTCCGACGTTCGCATGTCTCCGACGGACCGATGTTCTACGTGTGTCCCCGTACGGAACAAGACGCCCTGGATGTCAAGGCAGAGGGAACGCACCCTGCTGGTCCTGTCCCTCCACGACGGGAGTGTGTCGGGCACAGTCGCCCCCCTGGCTTTCTGGTTTCGCGATTCCGGGAGGTGAGAGGTCGACACACTGAGACCCCCGTCACTGGAGTAGAGAGACTTAAACGACTGTGTTGACTTGCCAACACGGCTAGCTCATTCTTGTGACTACAACCCTAGAGACATTTACGTTTCCACACCGTCCTAGATCCTCAAAACAGGATGGACTTGTTCCCTTGTCTCCCCCTATCGCCCTTCCGAATACTTAGTGAGACAACCGTTTTAAGGGACACCGCAAACTTACCAAGTACCGGGAGAGAAGGGTTCTCCGATAATAAATTTTAAATTTATGATAACGAGAACCGTGGGGCAACCGGGAGATTGAGTCGATTGGGAGTTGTCTCCTACCCGTGTCCTTCCACTACCCGTCCCCTCGGCGACTCCCGGTCCCTCGTGGCGAAGGAAGGAGGTCGTCGTGTCCCCGAGGAACTGGGCGGGTTGGACCCTTCTGACCCAGTATTACACTTGATGCTGGACCCCTCACTTTGTGTGTGACTTGTCGGTAACATAGTCATGTGCGTACGGACCACGTGCGGCGGTGAACCCACCCCTACGGTCTCGGCCTGCACTCTCGCTCGTTCCTGTTCGAGTTGAATGTCCCGTCGACAGGTCGGCTACTGACAATTGGGCAAGGTGGGACCGCAATTGACTTCGGAGGAGGAGGGTCCGGAACTCGAGTCGAGACGTGGGGTAGTCCACCTCGTCCTCCTCTAGTAAAGCAGGACCTCTGTCTACTGGCTACACGTGTGTCCGCTAGTCCCATGAGGCAGAGGAGACACCACTGTCTCCTTCTGTCCTGAACATCCAGGTGTCAGTGAAACCTGACTGAAATATTGTTGACAAATATCACTACCGAAGGAATCCAACATGCTTCGCTAACGTAAAGGAAACAATATAAACTGTCAGTGTTTTGGGGTTTTCTTATAGGACTACTGTCGTCAAGGACTTAAAACGATGGACCGTCTTGGTGATTACGTGCGTACGATTCAGTGAAGTCGACACGGACTGAGAAACACTGGGGTACCTGACATCGGGAGGTCCGAGGAGACAGGTATCCTAAGAGGTCCGTTCTTCTGACCTCACCGCACGGTACGGGAGGAGACCCCCCAGAAGGGCTGGGTCCCTAACCTGGGCATAGAGAATGCGGAAGATGTGACCGTGCGCCCAAGAAATGGTGATCCCGGTAGACCCCTCGGGGTCTTGGTGATTCCCCGATAATTTACGGGTCCAGTGTGGGGTATAGGTAATTCAGTATTAAGACCCTTACCCTTCAGACATACTTCTCAAAAATCTCCAGGTGTCCACTCAGGTTCCATGTCGTTGTCCCTTGGTGGCGGGATCTCCATCCGATACTTTCACAAAACAAGTAAAACATCTGTCATTGACCCTCCGATTGTCTCAAATTATTAAATGGATTTAAATTCTGGGATTGTCGTGGAACCCTATCCTGAACTTGGAACTTAAGGTGAGGTTTAACAACAGTCAAGTAAATGTATTAGTACGTAAATTGTTCGTGCAAACCTCCCGGTCGGTGCATCTTCCGTGGTCTGTATGCTCTCTGGTTTATCTGTGCCGGGGACGACGGTTCCTCAAAGTCACCGCAGTAGAAAGATCGGTTTGGTCACGTGAGACGTGGGGAACTATGAAACCTTAGTTAAGTCTTCATTCGTCTGATCAACTCACGGACCGTCCGACACCACGAGTCGTTTTAGTACGACTACCATAAAAACAACCGCAAGACCGGACACCACACGTCTACTGGGTATTGTCCGGTACCTCCTCCCTCTACTCCAAAACTTCCGTGGTCAGGAGTTAAGTTTAGCACTGAGAAGAAGTGGTCGACACACTAGGAGTTATTATAAGAATTGCAGAGACTCGGAGTTAAACGAGTAGATATCTCACTTCTATCATTAAACAACAAGGACAATAACAAGTCAGTGAGTCAGCACAGGCTGAGAAACACTGGAATGCCTGACGTCGTGCGGTCCGAAGGGACAGGAAGTGGTAGTAGACCTCAAACAGGTTTGAGTACAGGTAACTCAGTCACTACAATAGGATGGTAGAGTAGGAGACAACGGGAAAAGAGGAGGACGGAAGTTAGAAAGGGTCGTAGTCCCAGAAAAGGTTTCTCAGTCGAGAAGTGTGGTCCATCGGTGTCATAACCCTCAAAGTCGAAATCGACTAAGAAAGGTCCCTTAGAAGTCCCAACTAAAGGGAATCCTAACTGACCAACCTAGAGGAACGACAGGCTCCCTTAGAGTTCTCAGAGAGGTCGTGGTGTCAAAAGCTTTCGTAGTTAAGAAACCACAAGCCGGAAGAAATACCAAGTTGAGAGTGTGGCCATGTGCTGTTGACCCTTTTGGTATCGGAACTGGAACAGTTTGTTTCATAGTGGAAACAGTCATTTCACCAGAAACGAAAACTTTTATGACAAATCCAAACAGTATCGAAAAGAAGGTTCCTCGTTCGTAGAAAATTAAAGTGTCGACGTCAGTGGTAGACATTACTAAAATCTCGGGTTCTTTTAGTAGACAGTGATAAAAGTAAAAAAGGGGTAGATAAACGGTCCTTCACTACCCTGACCTACGGTACTAGAATCAAAAGACTTACAACTTGAGATTCGGTCGAAAAAGTGAGAGGAGAAAGTGAAAGTAGTTCTCCGAGAAAGCAAGGAGAAGTGAAAGACGGTATTCCCACCACAGTAGACGCATAGACTCCAATAACTATAAAGAGGGTCGTTAGAACTAAGGTCGAACACGAAGGAGGTCGGGTCGCAAAGAGTACTACATGAGACGTATATTCAATTTATTCGTCCCACTGTTATATGTCGGAACTGCATGAGGAAAGGGTCAAAACTTCGTCAGAGAACAAGGTACGGACCAAGATTGACAACGAAGAACTGGACGTATGTCCAAAGAGTCCTCCGTCCATTCCACCAGACCGTCAGGATAGAGAACTTCTTAAAAGGTCAAACAATACTAGGTGTGTTTCCAAAATCGTATCTGTTACTTCGTCTTCATCTACAAAAAGACCTTATGGTAACGAAAAAGTTATTAAGTCACCTACAACCGTTAAACTAGAGACCAAGAAGACGGAAAAGACTTGGGTCGAACGTGTAGACCTTCAAGTCAAGTGCATGACGACTTCGGATCGAACTTCCCAAAACTCGTAATAAAACGATCGTACACTTTACCCACGTGAACGCTCCATAAAACCTGTAAGAAGCCGTGACGGGAAGAAACCCTAACCTTACTTTTAACTGGAACAGGTCAGGACACCGGTGACGAGTTGAAAGGTTTAAACGACGGTATAACTCACGTCGTGAAAGAGTTTTAGTAGAAAATCCTAAACTTAAGGTCGAGTCGACCTTGATATAGTGGAGGTGATCGGAAAAGGCACCATTACGAAGGATTCCGGGTGAACTGAAGTGTAAGGTCCTACAGACCGAGATCCACTCACTAGTGTGGTAGCACCAATAGGCCCAGTAATTCTGGAAAAACCTCGTCAAGAAGATACATGAGAACGGTGGAGAAGAATTATAGAAGACGGAGACAATCCCGGTTTGGTAAAGACAGGAAATAACGCGGGTAGAAAAATCCTTTGTAAGGGAAACATAGAGACTAAAAAAACTTCTTTAGAGATCGAAAAAGATAAGATAACAAAAGGAGATAAAGAAACGCAACAAGTGAATTCTTCTGAAAGAATAGAGAGGAACGATAAGAAACCTTGAGACGTAAGTTTACCCATATAGAAAGGAAAAGAGGAAACGAAAGGTGAAGAGAAAAAAAGAGTCGATAAACATTCTGGAGGAATCTGTTGGTAAAACGGAAAAACGTAAAGAAAAAGAACCCCTACCAAAATCAGTGGTGGAAGCCATGTTACAGTACTTGGAGGTAGGTGTCAAGTCCATGAGACGGTCTAGATTAGGGAACTTGGATAAACAGTGAAGGTAACATATTGGTATTCCCTAAACTATAGTCTTCAATCGTCACTCTTGATTGACTTCGGAGGTCGCACCACCAGTCGTGTAGACTCCAGGAGTCATTTGTGTCGACACCGGTCCAGGGACGGGCTACGACTCACGCCACCCCTTATGCCCCCCGACCTTGGACCACGAGGACTCTCCCGGTCGTTCGGTCTCACACGCATCTTACGGAGTAGGATAAATGGGAAGATTGGAGATGGTAGTGGGGTAAGACAAGTGGGAGGAACCATGAGTCACAACCCTGTAGTAAATGAACGTTCGATTCCTATTCACAGGTCATTTAAAAGTAGTCCCTACCTCTGGTTTACGTTTAGATTTTAATCACTCTCCTTGAGTTTCCCCTGACCAAGAACGACAAGTTCAGTATAGACTGAGACGCTGGGGTATGTGACGGCCCAAAGGGACAGGAAGTGACAGAGAGTCTCGCCTGACCTGACTTTCAATTTCCGACTTCATGACCCTGACGAAAGACTTGACATGAAGGTGAAAATTTAATCTAAATATCATTTTCTTTCCCTTTCCTTTTGCGTCTGGTACACTCAAAGGGAAGAATGGTCGCGAATCAAAGATGGTAGTTGTAATTTAACAAAGAGATAAGGGAATACTCTATCTTAAATTAGGAACGTGAATTACTTGGACTCTCCGAGAAATTTTGAAAGAGTAAAGTATTTGTACTAATCGAGACCCTGGAGATACGACTCCCTGATGTCCACGAATTAGTTTAACGGGAAAAGGTAACCGTTAAAGGATTTGCCATTGACCTTAAGAACGTGCACACCGGACCGACGATGTCTCACTGGGACTTCCTTCGCTCTCTAAGCGTCTCCTGAGGTTCCCACTGGAAAGGAGGTTTAAAGGTTTTATTTGTCGAGATACGGGTTCCGATATAAATCACGGTAATCGATGGTCTGAGAAGACTTTGGATATAGAACACTATTCATGTCAATTATAAATTTCAGAGGAAATTTCCTTCTTCATTTTCAAATAAGATTTAAATACGACTAACTGATTTATGTGGTGACTTACTCACTACCTTGTAACGACTCATCACACCTTTAAATGAAACGAACATGTCTACTTATAATTCAACCATTCAACCGAATATAAAATATTCACTTCAGTGAGTCAGTACAGGCTGAGAAACACTGGGACACCTGATATCGGGTGGTCCGAGGAGACAGGTACCCTAAGAGGTCCGTTCTTATGACCTCACCCAACGGTAAATTTTTCTAAAATCATGACAAAAAATCACGGATGACTTCCTCTCCGACAAAACTATGACTTACTTGGTTACGTGACAAACTTACACTAGAAGGTGTTGTAGGTATACTATATATTATAGATTGGTTGCGATATCTCAATAATTCGATACCTCGACTTTGTACTTGGGTCCAGACACAACGGTGATCTCAGGTATGAGCATTAGTGATAAAACGTGTGACAAAAAGTAGGAAACAAGAGTAAGACTTGTGAGACGTTATTGGAATCAGTCGGTGTAATTCTGTCTCAAACTTCCTGAACGCCCGTGTGTGCCCCTTTTCCTCTCCCACACTGTTTAACTCTTTCATTGTGACTGTATATATGTGATGGTACACAGTTTACTTTCACTTTCTCCTCTCACTTTTCCGACCGAATTTTGAGTCGTAAGTCTTTTGATTCTAGTACCGTAGACCAGGGTAATGAAGTATCGTTTGTCTACCCCTTTGTTACCTTTGACATTCTCTAAAATAAAACCCCCCGAGGTTTTAGTGACGTCTACTACTGACGTCGATACTTTAATTTTCTGCGATGGAGGAATTTCCTTTTCGATACTGGTTGGATCTGTCGGATAATCTTTCGTCTCTGTAATGAAACGACTGTTTCCAGGTAGATCAGTTTCGATGTCAAAAAGGTCATCAGTACATACCTACACTCTCAACCTGATATTTCCTTCGACTCACGGTTTCTTAACTACGAAAACTTGACACCACAACCTCTTCTAAGAACTCTCAGGGAACCTGACGTTCCTCTAGATTGGTCGGGTAAGATTTCCTCTAGTCAGGACCCATAAGTAACCTTCCTGGCTACGACTTCGACTTTGAGGTTATGAAACCGGTGGACTACACTTCTCGACTGAGTAACCTTTTCTGGGACTACTACCCTTTCTAACTCCCGTCCTCCTCTTCCCCTGCTACCTCCTACTCTACCAACCTACCGTAGTGACTGAACTACCTGTACTCAAAGTCATTTGAGGCCCTCAACCACTACCTGTCCCTTCGGACCTCACGACGTCAGGTACCCCAGCGTCTCAGCCTGTACTGACTCGTTGTCTTGACTCGACTACACATTTTATCTATTGATTTCTCTCCGACAATATATTGTGTCTCTCGGGTCGGACCAAGAGACACTACTGAATCTCCCCACCCTACTTCACCCCACCTTATGCCCCTACCGTCCCTACCCTATATACACCTATATACACACACACACATATATATATATATGTGTGTGTGTATATATATATATCAATATCTCAATACTAACTAAGCGGAACATGTCGTCTTTGGTTGTTTATGACATTTCGTTAATAGGAGGTTAATTTTTTTTTCTGACTCAAACTAGTCAGATGACTTCACTCTCAGAGGACCGACCGCCATAGGGGGGTCTGGGGTCCCATAATGGAAATTGTGGCAAGGGACCTCTCTTTTCCCGTTTCGTAAATCGTTATAAATCGTAAGACAGGGGTTTCCACCCCCTTATTGTTCCCGGTTCTTGTCTTCCCTTTATGAGAGGGGTCCTCTTCATTCATACCGAGACGAATAGTTTGTTCGGTTGAGACCGAAACTTTAGTTGAATTATCCCTTGTTTGTCATAAAATTTTTACTGTATCTAAACACATCTTGTATGGTCCGACGTAGTGTCAATCGTTCCTGTTCATGACAAAACATTTGCGAACGAATCAAACTTCTCATACACACACGTGCGTACACGAGTGCACATACACACAGTCCCATGACTGGACACTACATTTCACATAACCATTGATTTCCCGCATCACATTGGTAGAACTCCTTGTGACATCACATCCTATTACTAGTACGCACCTCTGTCTGGTGGTTTCAGACTAGGAGTTGCTCTACGGGTCGGACTCAGGTCATGGAGTGAAAAGTTCCGAGTTCAAGGAACAGACATTTTGACCCGACTATTGTCTTAGGTGAACCATTAAACACAAGGTACAGTGTCGTACAGACTACGAATCATTCCTGGGTAATTCATTTATAGTCGATAGTCATAAAATTTATTTCCTCGGACCCACAATTAAACCACCGTTTTGGTACAAAACGTCTTACAGAGGTCTTATTAAAAGTAAGGTCTACGTCTGGAGGTAGTCGAGGGACCCGTAGGGGGGATGTTCAGAAGTGTGATGATTAGTTCGAGTAGAAGGTCCGGTTCGGAGGGAGGATGTAAGAGATGAGCCGTTACCATGGTGGGTCATCGAGTCGTCTTTAAATTCTCAGTAGGACCTAAGGAGTGTAGCGTCGGGTAATGGTTTAGGCCTACTGCAGGATCGAGGACTTCAAACTCTGTCCCAAACTCTAAGGTGATAACAGGCGGAGGAGTAAGAGTAGAAAGAGAAAAGTTCTACCTTTAGTAGGAACGGGACAAGTATTTGTTAAGACGTTGAGGACCTGAGGTCAGAATTAAGGGGGGCGGGGAGCGAGAGTAACAGGGTAGGAACCTTACGTGGGAAGTCTTGAAGACGACCTGACTGGAAAGGGTTTTCGGTTTAAACTATTGATGTGAGGGACTGAATGTGTAAAAATAGACTGGATTTCTAATAGTATGACTCACTACACTCAGTCTGTTTCTGTTTATAGCACACCAGTGAAGACTTTTTTTACTATACTCGAATGAATTTTTTGTCTTTATCTGAGTTTCTGTATCTTTTGTTTGAAAACCTACGGTGTCCCCTTTCCCCCACCCTATTTAATCTTTGAACCTTAATTACCTATGTATACCCCGAAGGAACCATCGAGTCGTCATTTCTTAGACGGACATTTCCGCCTCTGGTGAACGTGACGTCCTCTGAACCCAAACTAGGGACCCAACCCTTCTACGGGGCCTCTTCCCTTACCGTTGGGTGAGGTCATAAGAACGGAGTCTTTAAGGTAACTGTCTCCTCGGACCGCCCGATGTCAGGTACCTCGGAGTTTCTCAACCTGTGTTGACTCACTGTTTTGGCGAAAGTGACGATAATATATATTTCATCCATTTGTTGTTCCTGGATGACATATCGTGCCCCTTTATGTCAGATATAGAATATTATTAGATGTTACCTTTTATTGGACTCTTTCTTGTGTGTATACATATACTCATAGTGACTTAGAGAAATAACCTGTGGACCCCGAAGGGACTATCGAGTCAACCATTTCTTAGGCGGACGTTACGTCCTCTGGGGCCAAGCTAAGGACCCAGTCCTTCTAGGGGACCTCTTCCCTATCCGGTGGATGAGGTCATAAGAACCCGAAGGGACCACCGAGTCGACCACTTCTTAGACGGATTTTACTCCCTCTGGACCCAAACTAGGGATCCAACCCTCCTAGGGGACCTCTTCCCTTACCGATGGGTGAGATCATAAGACCGGACCTCTTAAGGTGCCTGACATATCAGGTACCCCAGTGTTTCTCAACCTTTGCTGACTCGTTGAACGTGAAAGTGAAATAACATGTGGACTTTATAACATGCAGTTGATTTGAAGTTGATTCCTTTTTTGGGAGGAAAAGTTTCGGACGTTCCGAGGAGTAGTCGACAAGTGGTGGGAACCGAAGAACAGGACGGCTGGAGATGGTCTTCGAGAGTTATGTCGTTTGGGGAAAGGGTAGAGATCTCCTTCGCCCGTAAAAGTGCAGACACGCACGACCAAGGAGTCGACTCGTACGAGAAGACACGGACAGTAGTGAGATCACGTGTCTCCCTACCTTCCAGTAGTCGACTTTGAGTGTTAGATCACGGGGCTAAGAGTCCTTAGTCCCATGTACCCTTCGTGGAACCAACGACCAAACATTAAGTTCAGGATTCAGGACATGGACACTGACAACTGGGGACGTCTCAGTCCCGAAAAGTAGACGTGGGGGTCACTGACATTCCTTGACGTGGTCTTTCCCTCTGTTTTCAAAACATGTTTAAGCTTAGGTGTCGTGTGTTTAAGTCCTCATGTGTATTCATAGAACAGGAATCCTTTGTAGAGTTGTCTTTACGTTAATCCTCTCCGAAGGGACCACCAGGTCGCCAATTCTTAGACGGACAGTCATGTCCCCTGTGGTCAAGTCAAGGACTAGACCCTTCTAGGGGGTCCGGTACCTCGTTGATTCGGACACGAGCTGTTGGTGACTCGGACACGAGATCTTGGTTCCTCGGTGGTGATGACTTCAGGGGAGCGGGACTTGGGGACGAGCCGTTGTTCTCTTCGGTGACGTTACTCTTCGGACTCGTGGCGTTGTTTCCCGTCGGGGACGAGTGGTGTCGGTCTCTTTCGGGCCCGCGTCGTTACTTCTGGGTCACGTTGGTCTGTGTTTTCCATGTCTCTTTCCGATAATCCTCTTTAAGACTTTCTCCCCCGCCCCCCAACCTGGGACTGAAGAATCCTTTCTAAAGAGAAAGTCCTACTCGTCATTACTGTCCTTTCTTTTTAGGACGATAAATTATGTTAATAAATAGTCACAATAACGGAATTTTATGTTTATGACGTATCTCGGTGTCTTGTTGCTACCGCGATTGGTACGGTGTTAGAACGTCCTTCCAGAGAGTAACAAGGATCACCTTTTGGGACCGGTCTCAGGACCGTACCCGATTCAAATATTGTCTCTCTTTTAGTCGACGGTGTGGATGCGCCCTCTGTCCTCGGTTCAAGAAGGGTGACTCAGAGTGACGAGACAACAAAAGGGATCATTCTTTTCTTTTTTTGTTTTTGTTTTTGTTTTGTCTTCGAAATTCAATTCATAGACCCGTAAGACCCGTCAATTTGTAACTACTCTGTAGTTCTAGGAATTTGTGACCACTCTTTAATTCTGGTCTCTGACTGAAAAATATCCCTTGTTCAGAGGCTTCGTAAAAATACCGACTCGTAATTACACTTCGTCTATTGGGCTCTAAACGTCTATTCTTGGAATCCATCGAAAAGAATGACGACGGTGACAACTGGACAAGTGGTAGACCGGGTGGGAAGACTGAGTTGGATCGGTTGTAAGTAAGTAAGTAAGTAAGTCGATCGTCCACGACACCCTGTACGTGTCAAGATCCATGTCCACTCTCTACCGTTTTGGGTAGAGCGGAAGGTCGTCACTTTTAATCGTGTCTACTATCTTCGGTTTCACTACGCAGTAAGTAAATTTCAATGTTTTATTCCCCTACAGTAAGCAGACTGTTTTTTAATTCATGGATGAAACACGTTCCACTACACGACACGTTTTGTCTTCAAGGGTAAAGGCATCCCTTCTATTCACAAGTTGGTTTGTTTTTTGCTGGTGTATTAACGGAGTGTTACTCTTCATGATGTCTCGTCTACATCTCCTACGATACTTTCGCACCTTCCTTGGCCCTCGGGACTACACCGAAGGAGACGTCCCTCCCTCACGGAAGGGATGCCTTTGGTGGAAACTCTGTACTATACTTTCTGTTTCTCAATTAATCCGGTTCGCGGTCCTATCTAAACTCGTCTCTTTGTAGGATTCTTTGTCGTACAAGTTCCGAGCCTTTCTCCCTCCGTCCTGGGCCTACCCTGTCGTGCACCCGCTGAAACGATTCCTGACTCCAAAAACCGGAGTCCCGTTGTCCTTTGTTGTCTTTCCACAATTTGTCTTCTCTTTCCTAAACGACACCCACAACCTCTAGTGACACCGATGTCGCCCCTTTTAACCCCCATAGTGACGGTACTGCCTACTGACACAGTACCTCTGCCCTGTGCTTCACTAGACCCACACGTCCTCCTCGACCTTCCTTTCCTTGTGTGGAGTTTAACATGAAATATGTACGACTCAGAGTATTGGAGACCTTATGGGTAGACTGCAGTCCGCCTGTCGACCCATAGACTTCAGTCCCAGAGTCTCTCTCCCGACCTCTTACTTAGACTTGTAACCATCGTTTAGGCACCATTGACTTCGGTGTCGTTCCCATATCAGGAGATGTCTCTCTCCAGTTTCACTCATTCCAGACTCGAAACTCTTTGCGGTCGTAAACTGCCGGCCTATTTCCTCCTACTTGGCCCGCTCGTCCGACTCTTGTTTGTTGACCTTCCACGTTCCCCTTGGTCTCCCCAACAGTGATCTACCGGGTGCTCCTGCCTCGAAGTCCTTCCGTCCGCACCAGTTCCGTCGACTCACAGAGACTTTCTATAACTCCTGACTTTTGGGACGACCTAAGTCGGTCACCTCCAAGGGACATTCGACCACTTCTGGCCGGCGTCAACCTGAAGGCACCAAACTTCCCTCTCATCCTTCCCTCCTTTCCCTTGGTCGTCTCTCTGTGTTAAGAAGGGTCTGGAGACCGACGTTTCCCCTCCAATTTCACCTCTCTGGCTCTTGTACAAATCTACGATAACCCCACCTAAGGAGTTTTTGCCTCTCTTACCCACGGTCTCGGTTAACCGCCCCCACCCCCTGGCGGACGTCCGTCTCCCCCGGTGGAGTCGTAGACACGTGCACACGATCCAGCGAAGTCAACGTAGACTGAGAAACGTTGGGGTACCTGACTTCGGGCGGTCCAAGGAGACAGGTACCCTGAAGGCTCCGTTCTTGTGACCTCACCCAACGGTAAGAAAAGAGGTCCCCTAGAAGGACTGGGTCCCTAGCTTCAGCGTAGAGGACGAAGTGGACCGTAGTCGTCCACCTAAGAAATGGTGTCTCGGTGTCCCCTTCGGGTTGTCACTTTTCTGTATCTCCGTTTTCGACTCCCACGACAGCCCTACTCGTCCTTACCACTGGGACCCGAACTTCGACCTGACCTGATCCAGTCGCCCGTCCTCGTCGCTCGACGGACCCATCTCCCGTCTCCTCCGACCTCTGACCACTCAAGCCTCCCGTTCCGACTCGTTCGTCGTTGAGACGAGTCTCTTACAACAATCCGAGTGACTGAGGATACTAAAGTTACTAAGTGTATCTGTCTAAGGTGTGCTACGGTTCCAGACCCCACACTGACGTCATCACCGACTCCACCCAACGTTTTCCTCTCATAAGGTCGACCCTCTCCAGACGCACGACTTCCTTAATCGGGAGACTAAGACTTCAGTAGGTTCTACTTCCGTCCTAACCCCACCTCTTTCAGATGTTCGACCACGGTTTCAGGAGTTACTTACTTTCGACCATTTACTGTTACTGCTCTTCCTCCTTTCCAGTCAGAGAGATTTATCGTATTACGAATCTTTTCCGTGGTTCTTCACCCAAAACAACGACACCTTTGATAAACAAATTTATTCTCCTACCCTCTCAAGATTCTCACTGGGACCCCTTATTTTCCGAGGGATGGAAACCGGACTGAACCTTCGAACTCCTCACACTTTCCTCACACTCTTCGTAAACCCTCTTCGTCAGTCGAGTCCAATCCCCATCCCGACGATGATCTACCTCGACCTCTCTTACCGGACCTTCCCTAACTGCCATACTCGCTTCAAGTAATAAGGACTTTAGGCTCGCTTCCCATACCCTACCTCTTACCCTCCGACCCGACCCCCGTTCCTACATGGCTGTACTGTCAGACTGTCTCTTTCTTTACGCTCATTTCCTCCTCGACCCTCACATTCCCCCGAGAGGACGACCGAGTCTCTCCTTGCTCCGGTGGACGTTGTGTCCTCTACCCCCAAGCTAGGAACCCGACCCTTCTGGGGGACCTCTTCCTTTACCCTTAGGACAGGTCATAAGGACGGACCTCTTGAGGTACCTGTCTCCTCGGACCACCCGATGTCATTCCTCTTCCCCCAATGTTTCCCTCGCCTGTCCACCCGAAACGTTTCCAGTGTAGGTCGACTCTAGTTCGTCGTCAGGACGACTACCCGTTTCCTCGTCCCTCCCGGGGTCCCTCTTCTCAGTCGTACGTGTTTCTCCGTCTCCGGACGCTCCGCACGAGACGCACCCGTCACGTCGAGAGAAGTCCCCCTGACGCCCCGCCCCACCTCCACCTCTAGCCGGGTCTCCGGACCCGTCCGTGCTCCGTCCGTCTAGGCCCAGTGCCTCCCGAGACCCCAGGTCGATACCCGGGACGCCGAATCCCTCGAGGACCTCCGAAAAGTCGCCCCGGCTCGGTGCTCGGGTCGAGTCGAGACAAGGTCTCTACTCGACAAGGTCTGAGTGGACCCCCACCCAGAAAGGAGAGGAGTAGTGGGGGAGGTACGAAACCGAGTGCGCCAGGTGCCTCTCGGGTCGGGCGTGGGAGACTGATTTAGGATGAGTAGGGACTCTGGATTGAGTTCAGAATTGGGACCTTATTTCGGGAAGCACTGATGAGGTCGGGTCTGGAAGGAAGAAAAGGCGTCTACAAAAGTAAGAATACCGGTTTTAGGCTGGGGTTTCCTTTCCGTCCCCCTCTCCACAAACACAGTCACTCGTAGCCGTGGGTCGATCTCTTTCTCTATTTTAATATTGCTACTCTCCCATTGGACAGACAGAGAAGATCTTTCTTCCGTCTTGCTCTGAACAAGGGTCTCGTAACCTTTTTTCCTGAGAAAAGACAAAGGGATAGTTTTCTTTTTTTTTTTTCTTTTCTTTTTACGGAATTCCAAGTTCATATCTGTTCCCTAGTCAAACTTTCGAGACCTCACCCACCTCCCGGGGAAGGAGATGATTGATTACCCGAGTTAAGTAAAGACCCCTTTCTTTCGGACCCAAAGGGATTCCAAATGAGTACTCACTGGTCCAGTAAGTTTTTAGAACCCCGTGTTACCGAAAGGCTTGAGGGGTCATCGGACCCTGTTTTCTTGGTCCCACGTGCACGACCGGGACGGGTAACACGTCGTCGTCGACACCCTAAAGGGCCGGGACGTTTGGGGAGGGACAGGGGGAAGTGGCCGGTCGCGGACGTGTCGCGAGAGTCGTGGCGACCCCCACTACCGACTCGAGCCTCCGGACCCCCACCCCACCTCCGAGAATTGTCTTTTCGAAGGAGAAAATAAGGAAATCGCCGTCGTCCTATCCCTTGTTAGAGTCGCCGATCCCTTAAGTCCGTTGAATAAAACCCGTGACTGACCTTTCGGTTGACGGGAGAGGAAAGAACCATTGGAGCGACAGGGGACGTGGCGGGACCTCGAGATTTCTATTGACGGTTCGCCGACGTTCCCAAACAAATGTTCAGACAGAGGGGTAAATCTGTGGATCCGCAGGAAGGCCGTTCAGGATGAATAGAAATACAATCAAGAACTGAACGTCAACCTCGATTTTTTTACAAACTTCTTTCTCTCTCTCCCTTCCTCTCTCTTGTCTTCCTTTAATTACCTACCTACCTACCTATTCACTTATTTATTGTCTGAGACAGAGACTCCGACCTGTTGATCGAATTCTCTACGACTAGACCTGAGACTTCTGGGATCACTCAGGAGTGTCCAACGTGTCTCGACAGCTCACCTCCCACAGCACTCTTATCTACAGGCAGAACGACGAGGGTACGTCAAATTGAGACGAAAACACTATAAGTAACTTGAAGGAATACACTCTAAAGCACACTTATTTTCCAAGACACCGATTCTTTCAGGGAACTTTCCTTATAACCCGATCTAAAAGGGAGGAATCTAAAGGAGGGTGACACGATAAAAGGTACTATCCGTTCATAAACATAAAAGGGAACCTCCTGAAGGGACCACCGAGTCGACCATTTCTTAGACGGACGTCACACCCTCTGGACCCAAACTAGAGACCCAACCCTTCTAGGAGGTCTCTTCCCTTGTCGATGGGTGATGTCATAAGACCGGACCTCTTAAGATACCTGACATGTCAGGTACCCCCAGTGTTTCTCAACCTGTGCTGACTCGCTGACCGTGAAAGTGAACCTGGTGTCCGAAGGGTCCACCGCGTCACCATTTCTCGTGCGGACGGTTGCGTCGTCAGCGTTCTCTACGCCCAAGCTATGGACCCAACCTTCTCGGGGACTTCCTCCTTTACCGTTGGATGAGGTCCTAAGAACGGACCTTTTAAGGTGCCACTCTCTTCAGACCACCCGATGTCAGGTGACCCAACGTTTCTCAGTCTATTTTGACTCGCACATATGTGTGTGTCGAAACCTGGTGACCATCTTGTAGGAGGACAAGAGGTTCTTGTAGAATAAGAACCTTCCGTCCTTCTGCCTACACTCGCTCCCGTAGCGAACGGTCCGTGAGACTCGCACGAGATAGACCCGGTCTCGAGGTCGTCAATTCGCCGACGGAGGGCCAGAGGAGGTGGGGCCCACAGGAATGTGCACACGACACGGGGTAGCGTCACTCCCCCGAGAACTCCGTTCACCACGAACGTCGAGATGGAGGTACAGGTAAAACAGTGTGGACTAAAGTTACATTGAATACAACGAGAACTAACGTGAAGACGACTGTCAGGGTTTGCCTTCACGATGACGTCTGCCCTACCGGTGTCTGTGACAGTGTCTTCTCGAACAGTGAGTTCAAACTTTTCCTGTAGTAGCCTCTTGGTCTGTTCGGGTGTCGGACCTAGTAGCATTCCCAATCTCTCTGGGGGTGTTGAAGTAGATAATTGATTGACACACCGAGTCTACGAGTCAGCACAGGCTGAGAAACACTGGGGTACCTGACATCGGGTGGTCCGAGGGGACAGGTTCACCAAGAGGGTCGTTCTTATGACCTCACCCAACGGTAAAGGAGAAGGTTCCTTAGAAGGGTGAGGACCCTAGTTTGGGTGCAGAGGACGTAACCGTTCACCCAAGAAATGGTGGTCGCGGTGGACCCTTGATTGAGTGATAGCTCCCAGATACACACCCTGACACCTCTCGATCCCTACTTACCCTCTTTCAGGAAAACAATTCCTCGAGGGTAGGATCGCTACCTCTGTTACAATTCTTTTACTTTGTTAAGTTCTTCAATTCGTGTCTGTGTCTTGGTTCGCGACTTCCTAAAGTCTTGTCTCTCTCTTGTCAGGAGGAACTCCCGACCACCTCCTCACCTCTTCCGTAGGGGCTTCTCGTTGTAAACTTACTCTGGAACTGAAAAAAAAAAAAAAGGACTCACCTGGTAAAAATCAGAAGTAACTTAAACAATACTATGACGAAAACAAAATATAAAACTAAAAGACCGGTTCTCCGTACACCCTAAAATCAAGGGGTTGGTCCCTAACTTGAGGAACGTAACCTTCCACTTCCGAATTGGTGACCCAGTGGTCCCTGTAGGAATCTGACCCTGAATCCTGTCAAGAAGTTCGGACCTCCGTTCTTTACCTTCGTCCCGTCTGTACGTTACGACTCGAAGGTCCTACTCTACCGCCACCCCACCCCCACACCCCGATATAACCCCTCACCCCGACCTAATACAACGCCCCCATCCCGACTCCCCTCCCCCAAAAGTAGTCCGTCAGTCCGACCACTTTACCCGAAACGTTCGAAACGAGTAACATAGTGGGACCCTCACCACCCCTCGGTGACTACCAAATGTTCGTGTCAGTATACAGTGCGTTTACTTCCGACTAATAGGACGTCCACTACTCCTTCCCTGTGGACGTTCATGACTAGGTCGGAAGTGTCACTCCTCGGGAGACCCACCTCCCGACCCCTCCCTGTCTCCGAGGCGCGAGCTTCGTCCCCACCCGAGACCGGTACCAGGTGTACTTCTTCCCTCTACGAGATGAGTCTCGTCTCGTCTGCTTTGGTTCGCCTTCTCTTTCCCCTCGAAGTCACATGCAAAGTCTCGGAGGATCTCGTACCCCGGTGACCCCCTTTCCTTTCCTGCACGTCCGGACCCCCTGGCCCCGGTCGGGAGTCCGGGCACCGAATCGTGGTGAACCCGAAGGACCTCCGACCCCAGGAGTGTCAGCGTGACTACGACGAGACAAGGACCCCAGACTACTCGGTGACGGAGTGACCTCCTCAACGACTGTGGACAGACGGGAACGCCAAGGCTTTCGGGATTCACTGACGAGTCGAGACTAACAAGATAGGCCAAAGGACATCTGGGCGGGGTACTCCAACGTAAGGGGGGTGTAAACACACAACTTCAAGCTTTGGTTCCATGGAGTCTTATACTGATAAACCACGATCCCAAAAATTTCCTCATTGACTCAATTTTACCCCGAAACGACATGGATTTATGTGAGACTGACAGGAAATTCTTCTCCTTTACTCCTGTCTCTCAGTCTTTTCCCTCGTCCTTCCGTGTTCCTCTTCTGCGGAGGACGTTCGGTACCTCTCCCTGGAATCTTCTTTGGTTTGGACGGCCGTGGAGCTAGGACTTGAAGAATAGAAGTTTTGGCACTCTTTTGTTTAAAGACAACAAATTCGGCAGACCAGAGACCTTGAAACAATGCCGTCGGGTCGTTTGCTTACGTGGAGGACACTTGTTTCAGAATGGACCCTGGTTTGGGTGGACTTGGGTGGATCCGTCCGATTCGTTTCCGGTCCTTGACCCCGGTACAAGGGACGAAACTAAAGAGGTCGGTCAGATCGAAGAGGTGACCAGATTAGGAAGTGACAGCAGTGCCATGGTGCTGTCACTACCCGTCTACTCAGGTGCCTTGAACGAGTAGACTTGTTCTTACCGTGACAATAATGGGTGTCCCCTGACGACGACAAAAAAGATTTCTCGGTCAGTCACCCAAGTGTTTCGAGTGTTATTGGGTCGAGAGTCACGGACGAGTCTCGACCAAAGAATCCGGAACCCTCACTCTCTTATAAAGTGAATACGTTTTTACGGGTAACTCGACACAACTAGTCTATGGTGAACCTTCTTGTTACCTTAGACAGAAGTTCTCCATTTCCGATAGTCTCCCCAGTTCGTCGTGAAGGGTCGACTGAAGTAGTGGTGTAGGCTCCGTTCTTTTCACCCTCTGGATACCGGAAATATCCGTTTGTGTCCCGTAAAGTGACACTGACTGTCGAAGCGATCTGTTAATGACCTACACCGGTCCAGTCGGGGGTGTAGACTCTATTCGGTACCCAGATTCCCAACGATGATTTTGGTCATTGTTTCCTTGAAAAATAGGTTGAGGAAAGATCTGAACCTCTACGGTCAAAAAGACGTAAAGACCAATCGTTGGTGTCTTTCCAATTTTATGACGACGGACCTTATAGGGTCCTTTGGGGGGTTATGTCGTTCTGGACTTCTTATATCAACGATCAGTGAGGAGACCTTTCCTCAGGCCCTCCCCTCTCTCATGTCTTAGATCCTCGGTTTCCGTGACGTAAACTTAGGACCAGGGTTGTCAAATGATTCAGACACTGGAACCCGTCAGAGATGGGAAGGTACCCAGAACCGAAAAAGTAGATAGTCAAGTCAAGTCAGCGAGTCAACCCAGGCTGAGAAACGCTGGGGTACCTGACGTCGTGAGGTCCCGAGGGACAGGTAGTGGTTGAGGACCTCGAACGAGTTTGAGTTCAGGTAGACTCACCCATTACGGTAGGTTGGTAGAGTAGGAGACAGCAGGGAAAGAGGAGGACGAAAGTTAGAAAGGGTAGTAGTCCCAGAAAAGGTTCGTCAGTCAAGAAGGGTGGTCCACCGGTTTCATAACCTCAAAGTCGAAGTCGTAGTCAGGTAGGTTACTTATAAGTCCTGACTAAAGGAAATCCTAACTGACCAACCTAGAGGAACGTCAGGTCCCCTGAGAGTTCTCAGAAGAGGTTGTGGTATCAAGTTTTCGTAGTTAAGAAACCACGAGTCGAAAGAAATACCAGGTTGAGAGTGTAGGTATGTACTGATGACCTTTTTGGTATCGAAACTGATCTACCTGGAAACAGTCGTTTGATTAAAGAGACGAAAAAATTATACGACAGATACAACCAGTATCGAAAGGAAGGTTCCTCGTCCGTGGAAAATTAAAGTACCGACGTTAGTGGTAGACGTCACTAAAACCTCGGGTTCTTTTCTTTCAGACAGTGACAAAGGTAACAAAGGGGTAGATAAACGGTACTTCATTACCCTGGTCGACGGTACTAGAATCAAAAGACTTACAACTCAAATTCGGTCGAAAAAGTGAGAGGAGAAAGTGAAAGTAGTCCTCCGAGAAGTCAAGGAGAAGTGAAAGACGGCATTCTCACGACAGGAGACGCATAGAACCCAATGACTATAAAGAGGACCGTTAGAACTAAGGTCGAACACGAAGTAGATACTGGGACCACATTATGTCCGGAGAGACGTGTCGCAATAATACTCCTGAGTCGCACTGGTGTATACTTTTCTCTTGTTTCTTCGAAGTACCTCTACACTACCACCCGATCCGAGTGTCGGTCCTTTTCCTGAGTAAAGACATGGGCTCTCATGTCCAGTGACAATAAGACTGTTCAATTACACCGTCCAGTCGTTGAGGAGTTGGAAAGAAATAAGTGTGTCATTTTCAGTGGGTCGTGAATTTAACGGTTTGTATGCTTTGTCTGTCCCATGGCGGGGGTGGAGGTCCTTGGGTGCTACGGTAAGAGTTGTGTGGAGTCCTTTCCTATAATTGCTGTCGAGATCTGTGGAAAAAGTTTTCTATGATGAAACGATGTTGTCAACATTCCTGTTGTCGATAGTAAAGTATGCAATTAAAATACGAAATAAAACAACAATAAATCAGGGATTCAGCACGAGTTGAGAAACACTGGAGTACCTGACATCTACGGGTCCGAGGAGACAGGTACCTAAAAGGTCCGTTCTTATGACCTCACCCAATGGTAAAGGAAAATATCCCCAAGAAGGACTAGGTCCCTACCTTTAACAAGAGGATGTAACGTCCGTCTAAGAAATGGCGACTCGGTGGTCCTTTTCAGGGTCAAAATACGAGTCATAAAATGATTTACTAGACAAATGTATATAGTGTACTCGGTGCATTTCAGAAACCTTACAGTTGTGTGTTGGTCGTTCAACGTCTCGGACCAGCGTTCGGACTAGAGGTAGACTGAGATTGAAGTTATCTTTAAAACATCGTATAGAGAATGGATCCAAATTGTCATTGTATACGAATAATATCACCGCGTCACCATTTCTTAGACGGACGGTTACGCCCTCTCGGGTCCAAACTAGGGACCCACCCCTTCTAGAGACCTCATCCTTTACCGTTGGACAAGGTCATAAGAACGGACCTTTTAAGGTAACCGTCTCTTCGGACCCCCCGATGTCAGGTGACCCGGTGTTTCTTAGTCTATGCTGATTCACGTGTGTGTGTGTGACTTTTCAATTCTTTTTAATAGTTTTAGTGTGGATTAAAGTAGTGAGTCTCTTTTGGTGACATAGTAAAACAAGATAAAGAAAGACATAAAGGAGACACGAATTTTTTTGAATTAATTTTGTTTCAACTCTAAATGATATACATTTTAAAGTATATGTATACTTAAAAAGGTGAATTTTAATATACTATTTGTAAAAGGGTGTATGATTTTCAGATTTTGTAGTGAATTTTAACTTTTGAAGTTGACTAATAGATTATTAAAGGGACAAAACATATTAACAAAGATTTGAAAGTGATAATATTTAATACGACACGTATATAAAAATAAACCATAAATAAAATATTTAAATACGTGTATATTTTCTGAAACATAAGTAAAGACTGAAAAAAAAAATCCAACTGAATAACCTAAATTCTCTAACTACTCAGAAAGTGAGTAATTAAGTTATTTATAAATCACTCGTGGGTGATTCACGGTCTGTTGTAAGTTTTGACCATTACATCTTTGTTCGTTTTTTGTTGACTTCTGTCTGTTTTTATGAACGGAAGAACTTAGAATGTAAGATCTCTCCAGATTCATCAAAATTAAGAAGCATCCGTATAACCGTTTAGTGAAAGTCTTTGCAACGTCGTTGAATGTTGAGGTGATCGTCACGGAGTCATCGGTAGAGTCACGACAAGTGGTCGTGTCTCATAATACCAAAATTTCAAAAAACTGTCAAAATATTGTTAAGTGTCGTTACAACGGAAGGGATACCTGGAAAGGGGATGGGAGGGAGTAAATAAGTGGTGGAATGTTCTGTGTTCGTTTGACTTCTCTATAAATTTGAGGGTGGGTTTACATTCAAAGTTTCAACAAAAGAGGGGAGGTCACCCTTTTTTTAGGGTCGGGGGTTGGTACCTACCGTTGTCACCTTAGCGGAGGAGATGAAACGTTCCATCGGTCTTTATTACTACTGTTTAGGTACAGGACAATCCCGAAGACACAGACCCTCTGTTCGGTCGTCACTCAAAGAGGTCGGTTTCTGGTCCGAAGGAACCTCCTAGTCGGTCTTGTTCCGTCCACCCTTGGGACGTCCCGCCACCAACTCCAGTCCTAGTTTACGTCAAGACAGTGGTTTCGTCAACCATTCAATTTTTCGCGACTCGTCATCTTCCTTCAAAATAAGAAAAACTACCTCCGAAAGTCCCCTACAAATTCAGAAAACATCCCGGAGTATGGTACATACCTTTTATATATTTTTATTCATTTCTTTTCTGGTTATTTCTTTATTTTCATTTTTATGATGTATGTATTATAAAAACCTCACAATTAGTACACAATCTTTAAAAGTCTTAAGAGAAAAATACCATTTAGGTATCTGTCACGAGTGAGACACAGTCCGTGACAAAATTCGTGAAAACTGGTACACTAGTAGTATTCGTCGAATGCTACATCTATGGTAGTAGAGGTAAACTGTCTACTTCTTGGACTCCGTATCTCTCTAATTCGTGAACATTTCGTTCCTAGTCTAGGGCCGACAAGACGGAAATAAAAGAAATTGAATAAATTATGACCGTCTATCGGTTAATTGCTACAAAACTATCAAAGTCCGCGTGTCGTCTCCCTGAGTCGGTGTGTACACCTATACAGGTAAGAGGGGGTTTGAAGGAAGGGTAAGTTCGACGGTGCATTGTGACTCGTCTCAAGAGACACGACATATGCCATCCTGGAACAACCGATGGGTAAAATTTGTATCGTCACATATGTGCAGGTAGGGTTTGAGGGATTGATAGGGGATATTCTTCCTTTGAAGACTTGTTTAGTCCATTCATTAGTTGGACTAAGTTTTCAAGTCCAGTTCTCCCTAACTGACTTACGGAAGATACTTGGTCCGTGACACGACCGGGTTCCAGTGTTTCGAGTACTCACCCTCCCGACCCTCGAACCTAGACCGAGTTTCAGACAGACTGAGGTCCAGGAGTGATAACGAGGTAGAACGAATTCTCTTTTACAAAAGAATAAACCCGACTGCAGATTCTCCGTCCCGACCGTGTCCCGTACCACGAGACCCTTGTTTTACGGTGTCGATGTCTTTGTCTCCGAGTCGACACGACACGAAACCCTCCGTCAGGACAATCATCCGTATAGACCCACTCGGAGAGAAGTATGGAAACTCCCGGGGTCTGTAAGATTATACCAGGTCCACCAAGTCTTAAATAGAAAAGTCGAGTCTACGGAGGTACGTTACTTTTGTTGTCACAAATCTTAACGTTCTTCACAAGAATTTTAGGACCTAGAACCGAAATCTTCGACAACTTGGAGGTCAATAACTTTTGAGAGAATGTAAAGGGAGTACTGTCGAGTGAAACTCGGAGTCCAGCGAAACTATCGAGGGAATTGCCAACGGAAGTGTAAAGTTTTAGATACTTTAATGTATAAACTTCCCTAATAAGTAAAAAAAGGGATTCCTTTCGTATATGTGGGGTATTACGAAATTATTACTATTGGTCTACCTAACTCCCCAGAAACTGTTCCCCAAAGAAATCGATTAAACTCTTGTATGACTTAAAGTCAGAGAAGAGTGACCACGTTTTACTCGTCGTACATTTCTCGGGATATTTAAAGGAAGAACACGTTAAAATTATGAAAGTAGTGACAGTCTACTTTATGTAAATTTCGATTCAGAGGGGAAAGAGGTAAAACTTTCATATCCAAAGTCCGAAATGAGTCATTTCAGGTCTTTTTGCAGATTGGTCTCCTTGACCGATGGGGGTCCTCAAGGGTGAGTTTTAAGTGGGGTATTATCGAGGGTTAGTACGCATACGAGGTTCGAGGAAGAAAGAACGAGAGTTTTTTCGGACTCTCTGAAATGCTTCCAATACATGGATGTACGCCTTAATATTCTGTGGTCCTCACCTTCCCTGGCGTTTCTAGTAGACCAGATGGAGAAAGTGGAGTATCGACTCCTTTAATTTAAAAGTCTTTCCAAGGTACTACACCGGCTCTGGAACGTGTGTCCTTCACCGTCTCAAATCTGGACTTGAAGTAGGACTCACGTTGCATGTAAGTAATATAGTGCAAGGGAGAGAAAAGACGAGAGTAAAAGACTTGAAGTAGAGGAGAGAGAGACAAAGGATGAAGGGTACAGTCTTGGTCCAGAACCTGCTACTACCTTACCCAGTGTGGTAGAAGTCACCAACACTTCACCGTAGAGTAACACTGAAACTATAAGTATAGAAATCACTCAGTACTACGGTTAGAAGAGGACACGATAACCGGTGAACATATAGAAGAAACCTCTTTTCAGATGAGCTGATGAAACGAGTAAAAAAACCAAATACCCAAAACAAAACAAAACAAAACAAAAACAGAAAAACAACAACTCAACATTCTCAAAAAATATATAAGACTTATGATTTAGCAATAGTCTATATACTGAACATCTGTAAAAGAGGGTAAGACATCGAATAGAAGAATAGAATTTCGAACCATAAATGTAGACATCGAATAAGTTTCTCTGAAGAATTCTATGATTTTACGAACAAAAGTATAAGGATTCATAGAATGAAGTATGGGAACTTTGATATTTATAAACGATACCCTTTGATGTAAACAATTTTAAACAATAACTTTGAGTAATAATTTGAAAAGTCACACATCTTCTTTTTTAATTGTTCATGAATAATTCGTAAATGATACAGAGAACAGGAGTCACTCAAAACTAAATTTTTACACTTCGCTTTCTGAAAATGAAGACTGTACCAAGGTGGTGTGCAGTAGGTCACACTACGTGTTTCACGACCTTAATCACAGGTCTCTTCGACGTAGTGGAGACGGGGACCCAAGAGGAATGGGCGTCCTACCCTCACTTTTATAGGAGAAACGGAGGGCGACTTCCGCAACACTCCGAGTCTGCTCTCCTTACTCTTGGTCTCTGAAGTCACCATAGCGGACCAGGGGAGGGTTGCGTATGTGTGTTTGCGCACAGTATTGTCGTATCGCAGTATTGTCGTGCAGTAGTGTCAGTATTGTCACCTTGACAATAGGTGCGCGACGACCCCAGGAGCCACCCGGTCCGGTGCACCCCAGGAACGTCGTGACGACTTCACCCAAAGGGTTTTGTGTGTAGACTGACGACACACGACACAGGAGATTTTGGGATACCCCCGAGGGAGAGAAGATTCTTTCTGAACCACCAGGCTAAGAAGCCGGAGAGGAGCCCGAGACTACCAGGACTCGGACCGGCACGGTTGGACCGAGGACAGACGTGGAGGGAGCCGGTGGGAGTCTCGTAGACGTCCACGACAAGGGGTGCACGAGTCAAGTTTCGGACCGATACGGAGACCCAGTGCCTTGGGCTCTGGACATGGGTCCACAACCAGGACCCTTCGTAGAATCTTCACACTGTCTCTCCTTTTACTGAGGTGGTGAACCTCTGAAAACAACCTTCGAGTCAAGACGGTGGTTATCGGAACCCTGGTGGTTGTCCGGTCCGAAGACCCCGGAGTCAAAGGAATAGGTAATTAAGTCCACTCGAGTCGTAGGGAAAGTTAGATACTGGACCGTAAAGAAGACACTCTTCGTCAAAGAATCGAAATGACTCTACATTAACTGTTTGTTTTGATATGATATAAATTTCACATGTTATATTACAAAACTATGTTTATACTACAAAACTATGTGTATATGTAACACCTTCCTGAGGGACGTAACTCAATTAGTCGTATACGCAGTGGAGTTATCAATGGGAAACGATTCACACACACCTTTGTGTTCAAGATGAAAGAATCATTTAAAGTTAATGTGTTATGTCAGTGGTGCAATATGCAATCTAGTCTAGGAATGTTGCCTTTGAAACATGAGAAAATGGTTGGGAAGGCTTAAAGGAGGTAAGGGTCGGGGACTTTTGGTGGTAAGATGAGAACCAAAGATACATAAGTTAAAAAAAAAAATTCTAAGGTGTATATTCACTATGACACGTCACCGACATACTTGTTCATAAAAGGCAACGTAAAATGACTTAGTCGCCAGTAATTATTATCAGTAATAAGTCACTGTAAATGATAAGTCCGAGATAAGTCGACGTAATAAAACTTAGAAACATTGTTGGAAAAGTTTAGTCTAAATATTTTTAGTACCGAGAAAATCTCTATCTTACCTGTTCATTGAACTGACTTAGTTTGTCGGTCTTTTCCTCCGCGATTGATCCCGAGTGTCGGTCTGTCAGACTGAGGTTTCGGGTATCACAAACGTGAAGTCCAGGGAAGGAGGTTCAGAGGACGTTGTTACCTTAGAAGGGGCTCAAACGGAGGGAGTCGACGGGTCTTTGTAGACTAATGAAGAGGTGAGGTGGTCAAAGGATTCCCGAAGGTTTCGGGTGTCGTAGGGAGGGTTTCTCGGCCTTCAGGTGAGGTACGTGGTCTCTCTAGACGAGGGGTTTCGATGGACTCGAGTGCACTCGTCTCGTCATTGTCACTATAGTGCGCCGGGAGTGTATCGTTTCTAGACGAGTGGCGACGACAGACAATGGAGGGCTCTGAGGATGTCGTGAAGAGACTCAGTGCACCCCTGACGAAAATATCTACTGTACTGACTCCGAGTCTCTTGAGAGGACGAGCACCACTGTAGCGACCGAGGTTCAAATGTGGGAAAGTTAGGACCCGACTCGACTTCAAATCCCTTTACAGAGTCCCCGTACGAAAGGATGCCAAGAGAAACACTTGTCTTTTCCCCTCCCCCACAAAGATCAATGGTTGTCGGTGTGTCGATTTACGGTGAGTATACCTTGGGGCCGGAACTGGGATCTCTTGGGTAGTCGCCGACCAGAAACGACTTCGATAAAAGTCCCGGGAGGTCACGAGAGTGTAAGGCGGAGGTCTGAAGGGGGCACGACCCGAGGTCCTCGGACTGTCCGGGGGGTCTATAGGGACTGCTGGAGTGCCTGACTACGAGTGGTCTACGAAAGGTCGGGAGTGTAAGAGTGTACCCCTACTTATTTGGGTGGAAATGGGTTACCCTTGACTGTCAGGAACCACGACACTGAGAAGGGTGTTCCTTTTTCCTCTCTCCTCGTCACTTCACTGAAACCAACCGACTGACTGAAACTCGACCTCCAGTAAACAGACCGAAACCTAATAGATCACAAATGGTAAGGACAGAATTAGTGGGGATAAAGAAAAGGATTAGGTACGTAGTGGTCGTCTTTCTTGACATTTGTGCATTCCGACGACAAAAGTCGTTTAAGTGAGGCACTAGTTACGGTTTGGTCCGAGACGGACTTTTGGTCTACCCGCGACTGTTGTTCTCCGCCCCTATCCCAATGTAAAGAACATTTGACCGTCGAGCTAAAAGTAGAACCGCGTACCACCTAAAACAATAACAACAATAAGACCTGACTCCCTATCCGAATAAAAAGTATCGACCCAAATACCAAATCACATCTTAACGAAGAACTTTGACCGACTTAAATATACAATAAGTTGAATATAAGGGTCAGTAATTCTTAAAATCGTTAAGTGAGAGGAGAGTCTCACTTAAAGATTCAACGTTAATACTGCCACGAGGAAGAAACCCCCCTTACAAGACCATTTTTTTAATGAAAGGTCTGAATAGTTAACCCGACTATAAATGGTCTATAAGGTCGTCTTTACACTTTACCGACACTTTACAGACCGGGGACAAAACTAAGTAAATCGATTGACGGTACGACGACGACGATTCAGCGAAGTCAGCACAGGCTGAGACACGCTGGGGTATCTGCCGTCGGGAGGTCTGGTATGTCCAGTAATTTATAAAGTCTATAATGAGGGTTAAGAATTAGAGATGAAACTGGGAATGTCGCAATTCGGTAATATCTTTTGTGTATTACGAAATTTATTAGGTGTCAAAGGATAAAAGAGTGTGGAAACTCACCTTAGAACGTCGAAGGAGATTGAGCAGAGGAAAAAGTAACGAGAGTCGAATCCTTTCGGAGGGATTGGGGAAGGGGGTCGGGAGGAGGGTGGCACGTGCGACAGTCAGTGAGAAAGGAGACTAAGGTATCATGAACATTGTGGCTACTCAATTCACTACCTCAAAAAGGTGATGTCCCTTCTCATAGAGGGGTCTCAGTCCAGGCATAGTAGTCTTTCTTCGTTTGATCCTTTCAGTTAGGAAGGGAATTTCTAAATGTCTTAGAATCTCGAACCTCCCTCGATTCTCCCAGGAAGGATGAGGGAAGGGTTCATAGGACCCACCTATGAAAAGTCGAAAGGCAGTTCGTGAAGGTCTTTGCCTCTTCAGTTATACAAGACTTTTCAAAAAGAAATGTAACTCGTTTTCAACTAGAGTGCTAGTTGAGACGGGTATACGGGGACCAGACGGAAAACCTCGACGTCTTGTTCAGATCAAGAGTGAGACGGATTATAAACTCTTCTCGAAGTAGAGGGACGACAGGAAGTCTTTCTCTGCCTCCAGGGTCTTAGTAAAAAGAAAGTACGATCTCACTCCTAGTGCGGTACTGACAGGGAAATTCGATTTACATGGACAGTCCAATAAAGGGTTTGTGAACCGTGGTCCGACAACAAACCGTCCCTTGTATTTATGTGACATAAGTCTTAACTAAGTAAATTCGTATTCGTCATATGGGGAATTTAAGTTCTAATGTTTACTTTTTTAAAAATTTATTGTCTTTCATAAATAATCTCTCTTTGTAAGACGTTGTTTAGGTCATCCAATTTCGAGTCGACGTCGAGTAATAAAACTTTACAATACGGACAAAGAACGCCTCCTTGCTTCTCCGTCAGTTTTTCTATCCCGATACACAGAGACTCTCTGGATTGTGCGACCGAAGTGAAACCTCTTTTAAGGATCCACCCCGGTGACACCCCTCGACCTCTGGTGAGACTTTACTTTCACTTAAGATCCTTTTAATTCATACGTACACTACCTTCGTTGGACCCGTCACAGACTTAGATAAAACCCTTCACTACGACCTTAAAAAGAGACTCTTAGGTAAGTGTTCTTATTGTAAAAGTCCATACTAAGTTTACGTCAAAACGGGTCTCCGACCCGTCACCTGAGTTTATGGGTGATTCGAGGGAGATCTCCAAGCTCACACGCCGACGGGGTTCTCGAGGACCCGACCCTTCGGACAGGGTCGCGGGTCTTCTCCCCAGTTCTCTACGTTCCTCGAAGACTAACAAAGACCATAAATCCCGGTTTAAACACCCGACTTTGTTTAATCTTTCGTTTTGTTTTGAGGTAAGAGATTTATTTCGACTCTATGTTATGTGACACTTATATGTAAGTATCTCTTCTCCATCGTTGACCATTGTAAGATTTTAAAGTTTAATCCATTATCCGACTACCAAGTGTCACGTTACTTTTTGCGTTTTTAAGAACTGTTGTAGGATCTACACGACTTCAGATTTTACCGTACATAAAATCGTGAATATAACATAAATGTCGATGAATGTATCGTAATTAGAACATAATTTATAACATTCATTGAATCTCCACTAAATTTTCATATACCTTCCTATACGTTTATGACGGTTCCCGTACCGTTGGGTGAGGTCATAAGAACGGACCTCTTAGGGGTGCCTGTCTCCTCGGACCACCCGATGTCAGGTATCCCAGCGTCTCAACCCGTGTTGACTGACTGATTCGTGTCGTGTCTGTACGTTTATGATGCGGTAAAATATGTTCCCTGAACTCGTAGGAACTTACAACCTTAGCTGTCCCACCTCCTACCCCAGGGTTAAAGAGGGTGTCGAGAGGGGGAGGGGTCCCTATGACACATGTGGAAGTGGAGTATCCTAACAACATTCTTAATTTATTAGATGATTCGTACAAAGATAGGGTATAAATTTCACGGACCGTGACGTCCCCAATTAAGTGAAGAATAGACTCTATTAACCTCTTTTCGTGAATTAGACAACAAGAAGAGAACTGTTTCAGGGTATGTGTGTTTGACATATGACAGGATATTTAAAAAATTTTTTACTATACGTAGAAAACCAAGTACCTATTACATTAGTTGTACTGGTAATAATCTCTTTGGTTGACAACTCGTGGAAAAGGTACAGTCCGTGACACGGTTTATGAAAGGGACGTAAAAATCAGGGGAAACCTGTCTATGATAATAATCGTGGTCAATGTTCCCCCGCTATCTCCTATTCTACCAACCTGCCGTAGGGGCTGAGTTACCTTTGCTCAAACTCGTTTGAGGCCCTCTATCACTTCCTGTCCCTTCGGACCCTACGACGTCGGGTACCCCAGCCTGCCCTGACTCGTTGACTTGTTGCTATCTAGTCCTTCGCTCCTGAACTCCTTCAATTTAGGAAACATATTTAAGTACGTCAAGTATATACTACGGCCTTGACCTTGAGTAGACACGAAAATTTGCGTTATTTCATTAAGAAAGAGTAACCGCCTTGGACTTGAGTAGTTTTAATTACTGAACCGTAGGTCCTTGGGTTGTTCGTCACCACGGTAATTACTTCCCGAACTGACTCCCTCGTATGTATGTTTTGGTAATGTTTGTAAGTTACCATTGGAAGGGGAGACTTTGCTAGTGGTTAGACTAAAGTACACAGAACACAGAGGATCTCGTGTCCCCTATAAATTAGAAACGTAAGACAGTGAATCTGGACATACGACGGATATTACCGACGACTCGTGTATAAACAATTTACTTAGTTACTGACTGACTTACGGTGACGGACAGAAGATTCTCGAATATTGGACGATCCTTACTATTCTGAACACGTATGTGTATGTGTGTGTGTGGTCATATTAATATTATGATCGGTTTTCACTCGATTTTATACGCTTTCTATATTTAGTCGTTCAGATGTGATAAGGTAATAGACTCCAGTCTTTTTTGAACGGGTACGTGTTCCTCTGTACGTTCTTACAACTAACGTTTTAATGCCGATTATTATCTCTGATCTTTGTTGATGTAAAAGTAGTTGTCTTCGTACTTCTTCACGTAAAGTCACATGACAATGTTGTCTTGCAATATATATCTTCAATTTTACTTATCAGATTTTCGTTTACATAATATGCCGATTGAGTACTTTGTGTCATTCACTTTTTTATTATTATCGATAATTAATCGATAATAATAAAAACTGAATTACGTTAAACGTACATAATTAAGTAAATCAGGAGTACTGTCGGGAAACTTCCATCTATGACAGTGGTTTGAGCGGAATCTTTGCTCCTTCAACTTCCTATGGATGTAAACTATATTAACGTTTCTACAAATTTGTATACGTTTTTCTGAGTGTATTCTTATTTAGACTTACGTTATTTTCGTAATTTCGTGTGTGTCCTTGGGGCTCTAATACTGTCACCAATGTGCTCCCTACCGTTTTCTCTTCCCCGGGGCTACTGCCTCCCCTTCTCTCGTTCGTAGTCTACATAAATACAAGACAAAGAGTTCGACCTACTACCAACGTCTATGAGACATAAAAAAGATACAGACTTGATAAAGTATTATTTCACTAGTTGTTTTTCTTTAATTTATCGAACTTCCGAGTTTCCTTTCTTTACACTAAGGACTATGACGGACCTCTTCCCCTGTAAATTTACTCCGGACCCATGTGATGCGCATCGGGATCGTTTGCACCTTCAGCCTCGGACACGGCTCGCTCCCTGTGTTCGGGTCCCCACCTCCACGTCCTCTGGATCCGACGACCTTTCTGTAACGTGAAGGGTAGGGTTCCGGGGGCCCCCTGGTCGGAGTCCCCGAGTCCGTAGCCTGAAAGACCGAGGTTATAGACGAACCAGAGAAAGACACCGACAGCTTGACCCCCTGACCCATCAGGGTCGGAGAAGGGGTCCCACTGGGTCCACCGACTCTTACGAACTTAAACGACCGTAAGACTTGTGAGAGAGGACCTGACGTCCCCTCCCCCGTACGGACGGACGGCGAGTTTCCGTCTGACTGACCTACACCTTCAGACAAGTCTTCGTACTTATTACTGACTCTTTCTCAGAGGAACCCTCAAAGCGTTCCTTACTACTCCTGATCGACGTTGACCTTTGGGGTCCCTTTTCCCAAAACGACTTGTTTTGACTCGGGTGACAACCGGTCTTCCTGGTCCCGTGAAACCTTCCGAAGTCTGTGAGTTCAAAAGTCTGTCGGCACCGTGACCCAGACACATATACACACGATTCAGTGAAGTCAGAACAGGTTGAGAAACGTTGCGACACCTGACATCAGGGGGTCCTAGGAGACAGGTACCCTAAGAGGTCCGTTCTTGTGACCTCACCCAACGGTACGGGAAGAGGTCCCCTAGAAGGACTGGGTCCCTGGCTTAGGTGTAGAGGACACGGAGACCGTAACGTCCGCCTAAGAAGGGGCGACTCGGTGTCCCTTCGGGTCGTGACCCAGAACTGGCGGGGTTCGGGGTTTGTCTGGTCGGTGTATCGGAACTGAGGACCTGAGTCAGAGAAAGTGTGACAGGACGGACACGGATACCCCTGACCGGTGTGACGACCGGAGAAGAGTGGTCGAGAAATTGACAAAGACCAGACCTAGTCTTTTAGACCCGACCGTATTGAATCTCAGAGTAGGGATAAAACGGTCTCGAAGACCCACGTTATCGACCAAAGGGTTCGCGTGTGAGTTTTTCGTTAAACGTCGTTGTACCTCCCTGGATCTCCGACAGTATGACTCACTTCAGTTCAGTCTGTCTCTTCCTTTTCGTAGTATACTGTAGGGAATGTACACCTTAGATTTTTCTTTGCTGTGTTTACTCGAATCAATGTTTTGTCTTTCTCTGTCTGAATACCAACGGCCCCATTGCTACCCCCCTTCCCTATCAATCCCTCAAATCCTACCTATACATGTGTGACGATATAAATTGTACTTATTGGTTATTCCTGGATGACATATCGTCCACCGTCGGACCTACCCTCGCCTCAAACCCCCTCTTACCTAAGTACATATACACACCAACTTAGGGAAACGACAAGTGGACTTTAGCAGTGTCGACCGAAATCACATCGCACACGAGTCAACTCGAGGACCTGATATCGGGTGGTCCGAGGAGACAGGTACCCTAAAGGGTCCGTTCTTATGACCACCCGACGGTAAAGGAAGAGGTCCCTTTGAAGGACTGGGTCCCTAGTTTGGGTGCAGAGAACACAGAGGACGTGACCGTCTGTCTAAGAAATGATGACACGGTGGACCCTTCGGGGGTTATTAGCCGACGCACTTTCACTTTCAACGAGTCAGTATAGGTCGAGAAATACTGGGGTACATGATATGTCAGGTGTCTTAAGAGGTCCGGTCTCATGACCTCATCCATCGGCAAGATATGAGGTTATATCTTACTTTTCAATTCTCTTTTTCTTCGTTGACGAGTTTTCTGTGAACAATAAACTGACTATCTTCACTCACACACCAACCACGATGTAAGTTTCCTTCGGGAAACAAGACGTTACCCTTCCGGATCTTCAATGCAGACTTCTACCCGGAACGTCCAACCGTGAAGGAGACGAAGACATATAGACGAGAACTTGAGTCGAAGAGGTTCGGAGTGAAAGAAGTAGACTTTTCACCCCGGTGTCGTCGTTGGTGGATTTCTCGCCGACACTACTCGTTTCTGTTTCGTGGTGGTCGGTGGTGAATGACTACGAGTGAGACACTGGTCGAGACACGAATCGTGAAACTTTGTCTTAAAATGTAATCGAAGGGTCGTAGAGATTTTCCTCGACCCCTTGTCTTTCGAATTCACTAAATGGGGTGAGAAAGAGAAAATTTGACACCCTATTAAATAAAAGAAAAAAAAAATTATAAATAAACCGACACAACCCAGAATCGACACCATACGCCCTCGAAGTGACGCCGAGTCCCCGAACCAACGGAACATCTTACACCTTAGGATCAAGGTGCTGGTCCCTAGCTTGGGTACAGGAAACGTAACCTTCCGTCTAAGAATTGGTCGCCTGGTAGTCTCTTCGGGGACAAAAGAGGTCGAAAAGAAACAATAATAATAAAACAAAAACCGACCCGAACCTGGAAACATCGACACTCGCCCGAAGGAGATCGACCACTCACCCTCGACGAGAACCGAAGAACAACACCACCGAAGAGGACAGCACCCCGTGTCCGAGGTCCCCGTGCTCGAAGTCATCAACCCTTGTACCCGAATCGACGGAACACCGTACACCCTAGAAGGACCTGGTCCCTAGTTTGGGGACAGGGGACTTAACCGTCCCTGAAAGGATTGGTGACCTGGTGGTCCCTTCGGGGAAGGGAGCAGAGTTTAAGTGTTTAACACCTAGACCCTAAGTTTGGGTCCAGACAGTCCGAGGTTTCCACTAAGGTCGTGACCTCCGACGTTTTACGAACCGTTCACACAAAGACATCTTCAATATTTAAGTAGAGTCACACCAATTTTGTAGGAAAGAACTTGACTGAACTAGACCCTAATTAAATTTAGGTTTTGTGCATCCGACCTAATGTAAGAACGACACTCAGGTTCTGGGAGAAACGAAGTATATTCGTCTGACCCAGGGACGACAGACCCAGGAGTCACCCGGCTCAACCTTGATTCTCGAGGGACGATCGTTCTTGTTTGAAGGGACCCCCTGGGTCTAGAGAGGTAATTCTGCCACCACGAAAGTGGAACCTGGAGTCAAGAGGCAGAAGTGACGAAGAAGAACCGGTATCAGTGGTTGGTCCATGGTTCTTACAAAAAACTATCACAAGGTTTCGATTCAGGAGTTTGGGTCTATAAGTAAAGTGATCGGCTTGAGAAGGGGTTTAAAATTTACAAGACCTCCAATTCGAAAAGTTATCAAAGAGACATAGGTGATTGGGTACTTGTTCAGTTCGACGAAACGGATATGACCACAATAAGAATTATAACTTAATTTATAACTCCCGAACCGTAAGGATCAATGTGTTACGGATGGTGGAGTTTATTTAATTACTTGATGAAATATTTACAGGTTTTACAATTTAGTACAGTCTACACTGGTGTTTTCTTGAAGTTCAAAAATCGACATTCTTAAGTAGGTAAGAAAGAAAAAAATTGTACTAGGTCGTACTTTTTGGTCCTCGCTACCGGAAGTGGACCTCCAGGAAATCTCTGTGCGAAAACACTGAAGATCTTTAATTTCGTCTCTAAATATGCGATAAGAGGGTAAACTTATCTATAATCACTCAAAGAGCGGTGTAAATTTGGCATGTATAAAAAGTCTCAGTGTTCAACTTTTCAACATCGGAGACCTTTCCTGAAGGGACCACCGAGTCACCAATTCTTAGGTGGTAGTTACGTCCTCTACATCCGCCGTGTCCAAACTAGGGGCCCATTCTTTCTAGGGGACCTCTTCCCTTACCGTTGGGTGAGGTCATAAGAACGGACTTCTTAGGGTACCTGTCTCCTCGGACCTCCCAATGTCAGGTACCCCAGCGGTTCAGTCTGTCGTGTGTCGGAGACCTCTCGCCTAGTGTCGTGAAAACTCGACCTCCAATGGACTCTTTCGTAGATCATCTCCTAACAACTTAAGGGTCATTTTTTTCATTGACAAATCAGAGTTCGGTAATATAATTTATGGTGGGTGACTTGTGGATGACACTCGGTACGTGACAAGGTTCGTGAAATGTCCATAATTGAAAAATTCAGCCCTCCGGGGTTCAGAGTATTCCATCTATAATAATAATAGGAGTAAAACATCTACTCCTTTGTCTCCGTGTCTCAGTTTATTGGACGGATTACGAATTTAGGTCCGTCACCCTGACGGGAATTTGGGGAGAAATGTGACGGAGAACTAAGTCCTAGTGTCTTGACGATTCCCAGGTGGAGGCGGAGTCGGATGTCAGTTCGACGGCGTCGATGTGTGAAACAGAAGTCTCTCGACAACTCCTTAACCCTCACACATGTGCCCCACACATGTGCCCCACACATGTGCCCCACGGCCACCCCAGTCGCCCGTCACCACCTTGCCGAGGATGGAGAAGAGTTAGGGGGTGTGAGTCTCAATCGAAGGCTGGCGTCCCTGACAATCTCGAATCCCCAATCCCTGTCTTACTTCGAGTTAAGTGCGTAGAACGAGAGTTTCTAAGAAGGCACATTAAGAAAAGTTAAGTGTCTTATAAGAAAATCGCTAACTTCTCATATAGGAAACCTTTTTTATATCAAAAATTTACCTTTTTTTTGTGTTTGTAGGATTGCGTACCTTGCATATCTCTTTATCTTCTTTCATTTTGAATATAAGGGTGATGGGTTTCTGTTAGTGACAACGACAATCGCATAAAAGAACGTCAGTAAAAACCTGTTAACAATCGACACCGACATTACTTATACGTTACAATGTAGAACGAAAAGGGTGATTTATCACAGATATGATAATTCCAACATATTATTTGGTAATCCCCTTACATGGTATTAAACATATTTATCAGGAGTAAACAATCCGTAAATCCGAGAAAGATTTACAAAATAATAGCATTTAACATGATTTCCATTAAAGAGATTTGTCTCAAAAATGGTAGAAGACCGAATGAAGAGAGCCTTTTTAAAGGTCGTGTTTTTATAACCTTGAAGAGAAGTGGACTGTGTGGTGAAGCAATCCTTTAAGAGTCACGACTGTAATTAATAGTTCGATAGTTAACAGTTTACCTTTATTCTTGCAGTAATACTCTGAAAATTAATAAAGTATAAAAATTTACTTGTGGGAAGAAAAGAGGGTCATAGTGTGATCTCGATATCAAGTAAGAAACCATCTTACCGTTTGTCGTTATGAGAAGGACCCTGAAAGGACCACAAGACCACCAATTCTTAGACGAAAGGTTACGTCCCTTAAGTCCAAGTTAGGGGCCAGTCCCTTGATTCTAAGGATGGACGACACCATGTTGATTCGGGACTACGTAGATTTATTTATTATTTATACATTTATTTATCTAATTTTTTTTTATTTATGAGACGGGTAAGTATTATAACCGTGCAGACTTTTACTGTGTCTTTCACAAACTCTTGTTCCCAAGACGGAGACAATATAAGAAAGTTTTTCGTGTATTGGGGCCAGATTAGTACTCTCTTGTAGTTTGATTGGGTCGATTCCCTTCCCGTAAGATGTCCAGTCCTGAAGGGTTCTTACAGTTTCAGCACTTTTTATTTCTTACCGACAGTATCTAGTCTGTAGTATCTCCCAGTGTCGTTGGTTTACGTTACACTATGGAACCTGAGCTAGGATCTTGTCTTTTGCCTGGAATCACCTTTTTTACCACTTTAGGTTTATCTTAGACGTCACAAATCAATTATCGTTACAAGATTGTAGTCAAAGAATCGAAGCTGTTCACATGGTGCCTTTACATTCTACAATCGTACCCCTTCTGATCCACTCGCCGTATGTACTTGAGAGATATTATCGAAACATGAAAAGACATTTAGATTTGATAAAGTTTAGTTTTCAACCAAAAGAATTTTTTTTTTCTCTACTTTTCGTCCAAAGACCTCGGTCAGACTAGACTAAGACTGAGGATCTAGACTGTAAACAATGGCGACTCACTGGAATCTGTTTACTGAAGAAGTAGATAAAATATACTTCTTTTGAAGATACGTCTCATGTAGAACTCTTTGTGACCCGCCCTTCTTCGTGTTCGATCTTAGTTCTAACGACCCTCTTTATAGTTATTGGAGTCTATATGTCTACTGTGGTGGGAATACCGTCTTTCACTTCTCCTTGATTTTTCGGAGAACTACTTTCACTTTCTCCTCTCATTTTTTCAACCGAATTTCGAGTTGTAAGTCTTTTACTTCTAGTACCGTAGACCAGGGTAGCGAAGTACGCTTTATCTACCCCTTTGTCACCTTTGTCACAGTCTGAAATAAAAACCCCGAGGTATTAGTGACGTCTACCTCTGACGTCGGTACTTTAATTTTCTGTGAATGAGGAACCTTACTTTCAATACTGGTTGGATCTCTCGTATAAGTTTTCGTCTCTGTACTGAAACGGCTGATTCCAGACAGATCAGTTCCGATACCAAAAAGGTCACCAGTACATACCTACACTCTCAATCTTTCGACTCACGGCTTCTTGACTACGAAAACTTGACACCACGACCTCTTTTGAGAACTCTCAGGGAACCTGACGTTCCTCTAGGTTGGTCAGTTAGGATTTCCTTTAGTTAGGACCCACAAGAAACCTTCCTTACTACGATTTCGACTTTGAGGTCATGAGACCGGTGGAGTACGCTTCTCAACTGAATGACCTTTTCTGAAACTACGACCCTCCCTAACACCCGTCCTCCTCTTCCCCTGCTGTCTCCTACTCTACCGATCTACCGTAGTGTCTGAGCTACCTGTACGCAAACTCACTTGAGGCCCTCAACCACTACCTGTCCCTCCGGACCACACGACGCTAAGTACTCCAACGCTTCTCAGTCTGTCCTGACTCGTTGACTTGACTACTTCTTTTACAGATAGTGTCTCCCAATATCCAGAATTGATTTTATTACGTCTATTTCGTGAATCGTAATAAGGTTCGTGTTTCACAAGAACTGTTTACATTTGGTATATTAATAAAATAAATCAAACTCCTGAAAAGACAGGTAAGAAGTAAAGGAGATTCCATTCTTCCTTAAAAATACGTGTCGATACGATTTTCATCTTTTAATTTATCGAAGTAATTTTAATGTCTGAGTTGTGTTTCCTCTGTTTGACGGGGCTTAGACCTTTGTCATTGATCACACCCGAAAACCCAGGAACGAAAACAAAAGACACATCGATAACCCGACAAAGGATTCCCATCCGCTTCACTCTTCTACGGTCCAAAATTTCTATCTGGTGTAAGATCGTGACTAACGGGATACATTGGTTGTATATTTACGGGTACCATTCTCATTCTGTATTCTTAAGAAAGTGAACTTGACGAATTTTTTTGTCAGAACATCTCTTAACTTTTACCAGGTACGAACCGGAGATGGGTTTCCGTTTAATAAAATCATGTTTTCAGACTCCTTTTATTAAATTGGTGTTCGATGCACTCATCCTTTTCTTTTTATTGGCTTCCTATTTCTTTTTACGTGGGACCGAGATAGTATATATTTTGAAGAAAAAACCCACGACTCGACGTCTTGTCTACACTTTGAACTAGATATTCGATCCCACATTTACTGTTTTCCTTTTATTTATTAAGTTCTAGATTTTTTATAAGACTATGACCTGGAGTCCTCTTCTACTTCCTGTCCGTACCGATTTTGGGTACTGAGTTATGTTGACCTGGACTACAAGTCCCGGACTTAAGTTCAAGTAACTGTTCTACATCTCTGTAGTTAATGGATTGTTTTTAGTGGATCGAAGTCCAAAGAGTCAGGAGTTCCACACTTTTATAACCAGTATAGATATAGTACTCTAAGAAACTCTGTTGTATTTTTAATTTACTCGATTGCACTTTTTACGGAATGTATTCTCGAACGTATATCCTCTGTTACCTATTTATATTCGATGTAAAAAGACAGACATCTATGTGTCTCGATTGGACTAGTGGAAATACTGGAACAAAGAATACAATTCCTTGGGGGTTAGACCAACTACTCTTTTTTTTTTTTTTTGATAGGTGTACTTTTTCTTGTCTTGTTATGACTTTGACGTATTGTCTCACAATTAAACTCACAATTTTTATATCATGATTACAGTCAAAGGAAAACCGACAGTTTAAGCTGGAATGAATAGTTGCACTATGAAAAACCTTTACCTCTCTTCCTTCCTAATTTATGGTATGTATTTAATCCCGTCCTGTAAATAGAGAAACCACCCTCTGATCAATCGACTGGTCGGGAGCAGGTTGAAACACTAAGTGTCATTAAGTATCGTTGTTTAGTAAAGAGGTCCCTTACTCTAGAAGGTATATTCATCTAAAAGGTCATATTAATTACCATGGAAGATTCCGAAGTCGTTATACACTTGACGCTTGAAGGTCTAAAAGTTCGACCAAAATCTTTTCCGTCTCCTTGGTCTCTAGTTTAACGGTTGTAGGTGATCTAGTAGCTTTTTCGTTCTCTCAGGGTCTTTTTGTAGATAAAGACGAAATAACTGATACGGTTTCGAAACTGACACACCTAGTGTTATTTGACACCTTTTAAGAAGTCCTCTTCCCTTATAGTCTTGTGGACTGGACGGAGAACTCTTTGGACATACGTTCAGTCCTTCGTTGTCAATCTTGACCTGTACCTTGTTGTCTGACCAAGGTTTATCCTTTTCCTCATTCAGTTCCGACATATAACAGTGGGACAAATAAATTGAATATACCTCTCATGTAGTACTCTTTGCGACCCGACCTTCTTCGTATTCGACCTTAGTTCTAACGGTCCTCTTTATAGTTATTAGAGTCTATACGTCTACTGTGGTGGGAATACCGTCTTTCACTTCTCCTTGATTTTTCGGAGAACTACTTTCATCTTCTCCTCTCACTTTTTCAAGTGAATTTCGAGTTGTAAGTCCTTTGATTCTAGTACCGTAGGCCAGGGTAGCGAAGTACCCTTTATCTACCCCTTTGTCACCTTTGTCACAGTCTGAAATAAAAAAACCCGAGGTTTTAGTGACGTCTACCACTGACGTCGGTACTTTAATTTTCTACGAATGAGGAACCTTCCTTTCAATACTGGTTGGATCTATCGTATAAGTTTTCGTCTGTACTGAAACGGCTGATTCCAGGTAGATCAGTTCCGATACCAAAAAGGACACCAGTACATACCTACACTCTCAACCTGATACTTCTTTCAACTCGTGGTTTCTTAACCACGAAAACTTGACACCACAACCTCTTCTGAGAACTCTCAGGGTACCTGATGTTCTTCTAGGTTAGTCAGGTAAGATTTCCTCTAGTCAGGACCCACAAGTAACCTTCCTGACTACGATTTCGACTTTGAGGTCATGAGACCGGTGAGTACGCTTCTCAACTGAGTAACCTTTTCTGAAACTACGACCCTCCCTAACCCCCGTCCTCCTCTTCCCCTGCTGTCCCCTACTCTACCGACCTACCGTAGTGTCTGAGCTATCTGTACTCAAACTCACTTGAGACCCTCAACCACTACCTGTCCCTCCGGACCGCACGACGTCAAGTACCCCAGCGTCTCAGTCTGTACTGACTCCCTGACTTGACTTGGCTTGACTTCACGATTTTTTTAGGTTATAAAAACCTGTTTTTAATTTTTATTTTAGATAGATAAAGTGTGGGGTCTGAAGTTTGTGTGTAGAAGGAAATTTACAGATCGCGATTACTTCGTGTCACGGACCGTCGGTGATTACCAAGGTATTCCCTTTCCCTTCAGCGAGTCAGCACAGGCTGAGAGACGTTGGGACACCTGACATCAGATGGGCCGAGGAGGTAGGTACCCTAAGAGGTTCGTCCTCATGACCTTACCCAACGGTAAAGGAAGAGGTCCGATGAAGGGCTGGGTCCCTAACTTGGGTCCAGAGGACGTAACATCCGTCTGCGAAATGGCAGACTCGGTGGTCCCTTCAGTTCCAAGGTATTTACAAACCGGTTTGACGTCGCATACTATACGTGAATAAAGATGGAAGAATTCCTCACAGTCCTTCTACGGGACTTCCTCCCGTACCGGAGGTCATAAGAACGGACCTCTTAGGGGTGCCTCTCTCCTCGGACCCCCTGATGTCAGGTACCCCAGCGCTTCTCAGCCTGTGCTGACTTCACTGACTCGTACGTTCATCACAAATTACTTATCCTAGGTTGGAATAGAATTACTGATGGTAGGAATAAGACTTGTTTTATCGATGTAGTGGAGGACACTCAATTCAGCAGCCTTCGATAGACGGAAGTATTTTACTTGCGTCTGTGCACTAGCAAATTAAAAAGTCGAATTTTTTTTTTCAAAAAGTAGAGGAGAGTACAGTGCAACAGTCACTAGAGACGATCGACAATAGTATAACAGTGGAAAGTCCTAGAAGAGAAAGGATTAGACAGTACTCGGTCCTTCACTCTCTCGGGTAAGTAACCCTACTAAAGATTTTTATTCTCAGTTGTCCGAGACACGTCCCTGAGATCCCGACGGAAGTCTTATTTAGTTTGTTCAACACAACGAACCAAGGAACCTCCGAGTCGAAAGTAGTCTTACGAGTCAACGAAGTCAGCACAGGTTGAGAAACACTGAGGAACCTGACATTGGGTGGACTTAAGAGGTCCGTTCTTATGACCTCACCCAACGGTATGGGAAGAGGTCCCCTAGAAGGGGTGGGTCCCTAGTGTGGACCCCGAGGTCGTAACGAAAGTAAATCAGTAATTTTTTTATATATAACTCACGGAAAAACCCACGGTCAGTGACAAGATCCCCGTTGTGACTTTATTTTTTGACCGTGTTTCCTGAAATAAGACGTCCTATAGGGTCCACCCTCTGTCTATTTTTCCTTGTTCGTAGTATTCACTCGTTTCTTAAGTAGTCACGATCCTTTCCCTTTTTTTTTTTCTGTTGAGTCTACCCTATACCTTCTAGACCCCACCCGTCTAGTGCCATAATTTTTCAACCAGTTCCGACCGGCGACACTTTAACTCTGACCCTCGTCCACTCCCTCAAACGGCTCGTCGACAGTCCCTCTTGGTCCAAGGCCGTCCCTCGTTTCGTCTCGTTTCGGGTGTTTCGGTCTGCCCTCTTCTCGTTCCCCTGGTCGCGCCGGCGTCTCCGTGTCTGTTCGCCTTCCGTCGTCGTCTCCGACCAAACCCTCCCCTGCGTTCGTCCCGGAGCATCCGATGACCCAAAAGGACCACTCCCTCTACTCCGTCTCCAGCACCGAGGTAAAAGGTCTACTGGGTCGAGTTCTAATCCCTCAAAAATTTTTTATTAAAATAAATAAATACGTAAAAGGGAACATCGAGTCAGCCATTTCTCAGACGGACGTTACGTCCTCTGGACCCAAACTAAAAGACCCAACCCTTCTAGCGGACCTCCTCCTTTACCGTTGGGTGAGGTCATAAGAACGGATCTCTTAGGGTGCCTGTCCCCTCGGACCGTCCATGTCAGATGTCCCAGCGTCCTCAGTCTGTACTGACTCACTAATTCGTGTGTGTGTGCACAAAAACTGACACGACCAGAAGTAACGACCCACCTGAAACGAGGTCAACACCACTCGTCGCCGATAAGAGCTCGACGCCACGAGCCCGAAGAGTGACGTCACGGAAAAGACCGTCTCGTGTCCGAGGTCACGCACGTCCGAAGTCGTCGACACCAAGGACCCGTGATCTCGTGTTCGAGTCGTCGACACCGAGTCGGAATCAACGAGACACCGTACACCCTAGAAGGGTCTGGTTCTTAGCTTGGACAGAGGACGTAACCGTCCGTCTAAGAAATGGTGACTCGGTGGTCCCTTTGGGGATCCAGTCCCTTAAATTCGTAGCAAACCTCCGTAGTCACTAGGGACATTCGCGGACAGTGTGACGAAGGGAAACACCCCCACCCCGCCCCCCCAGAAGAGAAAATATTATACAATCTTATGTCCAGAAGAGAAAAGATCATACCAGTCCGAAATACGTTCCCTTAAGTCACAGACTTCAGTCCCGAAACCCAATCTTTACGTGAGGAGAAGGTCTACGTCCTTCTTACAGCTAATGTGCTCGACTTGTTAGTGAATTCCTTTAACTAGTGTGCTACGTAGACGTGTAATTACGACGACTAATGTGTTCTTTCCCAGTAGAATCTCCGTGGAGGTGGTCCATTACGGGAGACTCCTCAATTCAAAGTCGATGCACGTGTGGAATCACATTATGTAGAAAGAGGACTAGTCTATAAAATATTAAGTCAGTAAAACGATTAAGTCGGTTAGAGACGAGAGGTCCCAGAATCAGGTTAAAGGACTCCAAAATGTATTACCCTAGGTAGACGGGCTCCCAGTGAACAGACTCATGTAAAAGGGTAGTCTCGTACTCCCAAGAGTCCGGAACACTAACCAATTTATTACGATGTTTCAGGTTCGAGAACTGATCCGGAGGAGGCTTCATTCCAGACGCAAACCTAGGTGTCGTGCCACTTCTCTTGAGAAAGTCTGGAACACCTCTTCACATGTCTTGGTTTTGCGAAGACAAAAGCTCGGGTCACGTCTTATAGTTTTTGGTGGATAGACACAGTTGAGGTTTAAAGAGGTATTAACGAAACCCTTCTAACAAACGGATGAACTTTATGCAAGAAACTCCAATTATTTTCCTCGTTTTAGTGGTAAAAGTTGGTAAAATTGGGCCGTGGTTACCTTTCTTTTTGTCACAAAAATAACCGTGTCTTGAGTACCCTGAATTCTTGTTATTTCCAGTTGACGTAGCATAAAAATTTGAAAAAAAAGGGAATCAGAACCGATTAGACATTCGTTCTAAGAGTCTTAAGAATTTGTTTTTACGTGTTGAAACTTAATAAATGTTAACCAGACTCTTAAAGAGAACCCATTAGTTGTCCGGTCCGCACCAAAATAGTGAAGAGTTTCAAAAATGAAAAAAAAGGGGGACTTCATGAAATTTTAAGTCCCGAAAGAAAGGAGTGAATAAGTGACAAAAACTTTTTCGTTTAAGGGTTTGAAATTTGAACACAAACGTTTGTCACTACATAAGTTCAAGTTCAACTGGACTTTGCATTCAAATTCCAGTTCAATCAGGTTGAAGAATCGTATTAAATAATTGTTTTAAAATCTCCCAAAGTCTTGTTCGTTGTAAGTTTAGTATTAAAGTTAGATCTAACCTTATTGATCTTCTCCCTGCCAGACGTACTCTGAATTTTTTAGTTTTATAATTTTATAAACAACTTACTCAAAAATATATCTACTTTTACTTTGGAAATTTCGTTTTTTTTTTTTTTCCCTTAATGACGAAAGAAAATTCTCTCGATACCTAAAATTCTTAAATGTCCTCGAGACACTTAGTAGATCAGATCTCTATTGTTCAAAATAGACCTTCGGTTGGACTTAGTTACCATTCACCCACGACCCTCGAGACACTATTTATGACTCTACAGAGTAGACTCAAGTCTGTCGTCACAATACTAACTAATTGTCACAGACGGTTCCGGTTCCTTCCTACACCTTCTGACGTCCTGTATCTTTCCTGTACACGCCTTTCTGTATAAGGTCTATGGAAAGTGACTGGGTCGGATTGGATGTTCGAACTGTTTCCTCTTTAGACTCCGATGTTTCTTTAACAGACGGTTACCAGACGGTCAGACACTGTCTCGGTCTTAATTTCGAATCGTCAAACCTAAGAGCAAGCTCTAGGAAGATAGTTACCTTCAGTAAAATACATAATGTTTGAAAGGACGTTGTCTAATTTCCTTCTGTGAACGGTATTAGGTCGCTGCGGTGTCCCACTGTCCCCACGTGTTTCGAACGTCGGGCCCCGAAAGGTCCACCACGATCACCAATTCTTGGACGGACGGCTACGTCCTCTATATTGAGGGTGACGACCTTCGTGTCTGGGACTTCATCTGAGAACCCCAAGTTCAGGACTGAGGTGGAGAGTTACCATCACAGTGAGACCCATTTACTGAAGTGGAGAGATACGGAGTCGACGGTCTAGATATTTTACCTTTATTATAACCATAGATGAAGTGCCGTAACAATACTCCTAATTAAATTTACTTAATTGTTTTTCATTGCCCCAGTTTTCTCAGTCTGTGTTACAGCATTGTTGTCGTTGTGTTTTGTTGCACGAATTTTGTCCCAGACCATACAATTGCTCGGTACATTCAAAAGTGGTAAGAATGATAATAACTACAGTGTGACAAACTCCGCCGGTCTGTGAGTCCTCAGTTTATTGATTCCGTGACAATGTCTTTATTGTCGAATTAGGTGTCGAGTTAACTATCTAGTAAAGTGTGCATGGAGACACCCGGGAAGGTCGTTCGTCACTAGTTGAGAAGACACACGGGTCTGCACAGTACCTGTACAAAAGGGGTCCCTAATATTTACGGGAAAATTTTTATGTCATTGTAGAAACCTCACGGACAGGTCTAGTTTTAGTGGTGGTGGGGGTAGTGGTTGTGTGTGCACAAGTGGGGGGTCGTCGGGACTACGTGTCACTAGGAAGAGAGGTCAGTGACTGGCCTGGTCCCACCGGTGGACTGAGTTCGACCTGGCTAGTTAAGAAAGAAACTATTGAACCATAATCCTGATTCTCTACCGAAATACAGAAACTCCGACCTTCAAATTGTATTGGAACCCTCGACACCCCGTCAGTACAAAGGGTGTCACTCTTTCACACTTCACCTTCTTCAACCGACTAACCGTTATTCTCTTGTCTCTTCGGTCGTCTAAAGACTCCTGGATGGTCGGGGGCAAGGGTCAATAAGGGAACCCGGACGGACTTAAGGTGAGTGACCGAGACAGACCGGTTATGAACATATTGAAAGCTAAGAGATAAAAAGAATTAAATCTAGTTCAAACACAAAGACGAACGGAAGCGTGCGCGCGCACGTACACACACACACACACACACACACACGCGCATGGTGTGTCGTACAACCTAGAGTCAAGGGACTGGTCCCTACCTTCGCTGTGGCGGACGTCACCTACACGTCTCAGAATTGGTGACCCGGTCGTCCCTTCGAGTAGAGACGAACGCTCGTCTCTAGATCCCAGAGGAAAGTGATAGCCACCGATACTTTAGACATCTAAGAGTCTGTCTACGGGGGTTATTTGTTTTTGAGTTTATTTTATTATACGAATGGTCTGTTTATCGAGACCCTGGTGAGGGATATAGGGAAGAGGGTCACGGGGTAGATTGGTCGAATGACGGGACCTGGTGAGAATTATGTCTCAAAGACCTCGACGACGACAAGTACCCTTGTGAACTCTGTTAGCCGTGTCCTTTGCTTCTAACTGCAGTAGCCGATTTTCTCTGGTGTATCTTTTGAGTCGACTGGTACAACTCACTGATATAGAAGAAACCCATTTTCCACTTGACTTACTTACTTACAAACCCTTTGTATGACGGGAAGACGGAACGAGACGATAAAGGCAGACTAAGAAGACTCGAAGACACGACCGATGTCTACCTCCTTATCTCTTTCCCGTGGGCCCGACAAGACTCCCATGTGGTACATTACGGAGTGTATGGCGGCACCCCGACAACCGAAGTGAGACTCACCTACTATAACGTTTCCATGTGTCTTTTCTCCTTTACATCGGACACCTCGGAACGTTCACCCACTCGTTACACCCCATCTCTCCAAATCTTCTACTGCACGGGGCCGGGGGTGGTTTTCGTTAGAGGACCTCCAGGTCACCAATCCTGAGACACGAAAGTGACGACTCCCGCGTCCAAGTTAGGGACCAACCCCTAGACCCTAGGACGTTCGTCGTCACGTCGGTTTTCTTTTTTCCCACTGTACGACTCCCCGTGCTTACAACAGGACTTGAGTACTCGTAGTAAACTAAAACAAGTATAAGTAAGTTTCTTGGTGACAACAAAAAGTCATAAAATTTATGTTGTAAAAGAAATACGAGAAGCATTTTTTCTTCTCGTATACATACTTCATAGGAGAAGAATTTTTTTTTTTTAGGTTTAGGATCTTGTCCTTAAAATATGCCTTATTCTTAGGGGATGGGTGTAACGATTTACGGAATGACCTGTACTGATGTAAACCAATTGTGTCATAAACAGACTTTTTCGAAATGATCTTCTGAGTCGAGGGACCCAAACCCCTGACATAAATGTCTCGTGTCACTAAAGAGAGGACGTCGGGTCAGTCCCCCACCCCTTAATGTGTGCATATAAAGTGTGTAAGACCCATTGGGCTTCTGGTGTTCCTTGTGACGTTAAACAGGTTTTGTGTCTCGTGTCGCCACTTAAATGTCACGGAACCCCGGTAGTAGTACATAGTGACCGACCGTTCGTGCGTTGACGGTCGAGTACGGACTTTTCTTATACCTAAGGTCTCAGTGTGTCTGGGCCTAAACTTTGGGTCGAGACTGTCCATGGACGACCGAATTGAAAAGACACTAACGTTAAGGAGTAGGTTAATAAGTAGGTGAGTTCTTTAGAAGTGACTTTCGGAGGACGTACGGTCTGGAACACCGTCCGTATCCCCTCCGTCACTAGTCGTCCTTCTCTGGGTCACGGGCGGGAGTGCTTCCGTCAGATTAAACCTTCCGCGTATAACTTAGCTCTAAGTGCTTGTATTTTGACTTTGGTTCCCCCTTCCCGACACACCAAATCTCGGTTCTAGGACCTTGTGTTGACGATTTCAAGTCAGAACAAGAAAATGGATGATCGACTCACCGCGGAACTGATTCAATAAAGTTGAAGAGATACGGAGTCAAAGTAATAGACATTTCACCCTTATTAGAGTCATAGATAGATGCGTTCCAACAAGACTCCTAATTTAGAACTTTGACACTAACAAACGAGAATAATAGTAATTGGCGTCCTTCACGATACCTCCTTTCCGTGTACCGTGGCACTGTTATGCGAGCGACCTTCCGGGACTCGTGTACCACCTTAAGTCCCTTCCGAAGGACAGGGCAAATAATTTAATACTAGGAATTTGGATGAGGAGATGTCACACGCAACACTAGACCCCCCGGTCCCGAGACGTTTGCTGTAAAAAACGAAACGTTTGACGAAAAAACAACCCGAAAAGGTTCTCCCGTACTACCTCCCTCTACCTTTCGGACCGCGCCCCTCTCTGTCTTGGACGACGAAAGAAAGACTACGGGGACCCGAAGGGCATAGACACCCACCGCGGACCGTTCCGGTTCACTTTTCACTTTCACAATCAACGAGTGGTACAGGCTGAGAAACACTAGGGGTACCTGGCGTTGGGTGATCTGAGGAGACAGCTACCTTAAGAGGTCCGGTCGTATGACCTCACCCAACGGTAAGGGAAACGGTCCCCGAGAAGGACTGGGTCCCCAGCTTGGGTCCAACGGGCGTAACGTCCGCCTAAGAAATGGTAGACTCGGTGACCCCTTCGACCACGTTTCGACTCCGAAGAACTGAACGTGTCGTCACTGGGGAAGGGTGTCGTCGTCGCACCCTCCTACGCGCCAAAAGGATGATGAGCACCTTGGTCGAAGTAGTGTGGGGTGGAGTCTATGTCGCGTGGTCGGTGTCGACGAGGGAAGAGTCTCCAGACCCAACGTCCGGAACCCAGGGAAGAAATTCGTAGATTCAAAAGAATTAACGTTGAACGTCAAGGTCTCACCCATCGACGTGAGTGTCAACAATGGAGGCACTACGGTTTCTCGTGTCTAACAGTTTAAAGAAGACATTTCAGTGCCATCATTTATACAGTCTGAAACAGCCGGTGCACGGAAAAATTTTTGAAAAAAAAATAAATAATAAAAACCGTCGTACACTCTAGTGTCAAACGACTGGACCCTAGTTCGGGTACTGGGGATGTAACCCTCCGTCTAAGAGTTGACGACCTGGTGGTCCCTTCAGGGTGAAAAATCTTTTTATTGTTGATAATTGTTGACATCTTTGATAAGAATCGATTGACCAGTGTGTTTTTGTCTAGGACTCGACCTAAACCGTGTGCCCGACAGCAAAGGGTGGAGAGAAGACAATAGATGAAATATTGTGCCGTGAATCAACTATTTTATGACACAATATCGGGTAACCAATCTTATTGACCACACCAAAGTCAGAGGACGGACCCGTGACTGACAATATGAAAGGAACCTAGACTTCCTTTGTCATTTCCCATTTCCAGTTAACCTCCGATTCCAAACCCCCCGCCCTCTTCCCCAAGGTCCTCTCCCCTCGTGCCCACATTCACGGGACGTCTCCCTCCCGCACGTACGCACGATTCGGTAAGTCAGCACAGGCGGAGAAACGTTAGGGTACCTGACATTGGGTGATCCGAGGAGACGGGTACCCCCAAGAGGTCCGTTCTTATGACCTCACGCAACGATAAGGGGGGAGGTCACCTAGAAGAACTGGGTCCCCAGCTTGGGCGCAGAGTAATACAGAGGACGTGACCGTCTGCCCAAGAAATAGTAATCGTGGTAGACCCTTCAGGTGTCTCCCACCCGTGTCCCGAGTGTTCTCTTGGCGACCCAACCTTGTCCGTTACACCCCGGTCGGATACATTCTGGAACACCCGGTGTAGTTCAAAGTCAAAAGGTAAGATTTATCGAGACCTTTCGGTGACTTCCCGAAATTCATCTACCCAATGTTAGAGTATAAGCAGAAAACTTTTATAGAAGAACCCATTGTATCTCACACCGTTCATACTTTACTAAATGGGAAATGGTTTGTTGACCATGTTTAGTTTGTCTACGAGTTGTTTAAAGTCAAAGATTGAAGATGGGGGAAAACCATAGTGCCGATGTTCCGGATAACGACCTAAAGACTGATTTGACAGTCGTTTGGCCAAACGGGAAACACTGAAAGTTGAAACCTTCCTACTGAAAAGTTTGACAGTTTCACAAAGACGGGTGTACGTATGTTTATAATCCATATAATAAAGAAATAAGAGCAGAACGGGCTCTGGTGTCTATGCTAAAAAGTTAGTCTGTGTCACTTTAACGGGTCAAAATTCTTGGTGCCTGTATCGGTAAACCGTTCGTGTCTGAACCGTCGGAAAGACGACTGAACACTTTAGACGGGCGGTGGGGGGGGGGGGTTGGGCCTTCCGAGATCATAGTTGGAGTTTTAGTGTCGGGAGTCCTGGGTCACTGAGAGGAAGTACGAAAAGACCGTTCCGGTCAGAGTGGTCCTCGTCTTCGGACGTATGGACGGGGTTTCCCTTTCGTGTCCTCCGGTTTTGGAGCACCGTTCTTCGACTACCTGAACGGTCCTTTCCCACCGAAGTCAATCCAAGACGTGTTCGTGCAGGGGATAAAGTCTGTACTTTCGTCTTACCGAAGGTGTTACTTAAATACACTTTTATAATGGGAAAGGTTCCTACTGGTGTGGAGGTCACTTTCAAGGGATCGTAGGAGACACACAGGGTCCGTGTTGCACGACACTAGACGTCGAACCCTCTGTCAGTTCCTCCCATTGATATCCGGGACGGGAGGTCTCTGTCCCGTAGATTACTTCTTCTACCATCTGGAGAAGACCCAAGATCATAGACTTTGAGTTCTCTCGAATACTGGGTAAAATTCTCAAGTCTAAATTCATGTGTTTCATTAATGGTCGGTCGTATACTGTCAGTTGGGGAACCGAGGGTGGTACTAACGGCACCCGCCAATCGTCCTGCCAAACCAAAGGCCAGAACCGACTCCAGATAACGGACGGGGGAGTAGGTGGAGAGAAGGGTCATGACGGCCCCAGTGATCTTACGGAGGACCCAGGACGGGAACCATGTCGTCTGTAAATTCGTCGAGGTCGGAGTGGAAGATTCTGTAGTCAAGATAGAAAGGATTCGTGACCAAGAGTCAAAACCAGAGACGAACGAGTCAGTGAGTCAACACAGACTGAGAAACTCTGAGGTACCTGACATCGGGGTGTCCGAGGAGACAGGTACCCTAAAGGGTCCATTCTAATGACCCCACCTAACGGTAAAGGTCCCCGTGAAGGGTTGAGTCCCTAGCTTGGGTGCAGAGGACGTAGCCGTCCGTCTAAGAAATGGTCACTCACTGGACCCTTAGTGGACCCTATCAAATTTTTAAAAACTACGGTTCCGGTATGAGATCTGTTAAAATTTTTATTAAGAGACATCTACCAGTAATCATAAAAATTTTTTATTATTAATAAAAATAAATATTATATAATATTTATATTATACATAAATATAATATTTATATATAAATATAATATTGATATATGTCAGATCTATATTATATTTATTTTATATCAATAATTAAATAAATATTATTAATATTAATAAGAGGTTTATTAATATTTCGTATCGGTTTCGACTTTTCATCACGGGATGTCACCCAGACGGGGACGAAAATATGACAAACTCTTATCTCGAATAAGGAACTAGGTGTCTAGTCACGATGGACCTTTAAAATTTTTGTAAAGACAAGATCAACAGACGGATCCTAGGGTTGAGGTAAAATCCATTTCTCAATCCATTCGTTCTGTCCTCTACCTTTATGTCTGAAACCTAAATGTGTCTGGGCACAAGGTTGGGTGACACATATGGAGCTGAGTTAATACCCAAAGACTCGGAGTTAAAGTGTCAGAGTGTCTTTTAAGAGATACTACTATCTCCTCTGTGAAGTGTACCTTTCTTTGAAGATCTAGATCATAAAGAGTTACCGTTCATACCCTACTTTTTGTAGTTTGTTTCCTCCACTGACCAGCAGTAGACTAATCGGGTTCGTACCTCGGTCAGGTGAAAAGAAGGAAGTTCGGGACGTAATTGTGTGGGTTAATTTGTCAGAGACGTCTCTCTTTGACCACTCGGAGTGTGTATGGGGAACGAGGACTTTCTCGATTGACCACTAAGTCTCTTAAGTTACCCGGACTGCCTGCTAGACAGAAAACCCCTTTCTTTTAGGTTCGGACCTTTGACCTCGGGACGATAGAAAGAGTGGCCCCAGTACTCTTGCAGAGCGTACCACTCAAGTACAGGGACTTGAACATAAGGAAACAGTATTGTAGGTCTCGTCGACCTGATAAGGGTCTCCGGTCCGAAACAGATGCCCCGAAGTCTTATGTGAAACTCTCTTTCTACGTCCCGAGCATGAGTAAATAAACAAAAGAATTTCTTCGAAAGTGAGATCTTTTATCAAAAGTCTTTGAACCCCCTCGAAGAGATTTCGAATTTTTTCTTCCGCCCGGTTTACAGTTCGAAATCTGTTCTGAGGAGGGGAGGGGGGTGGACGTCGGGGTACCTATTTCCTGTGGGTTAAAGGGTAACGGACGACCCTGACCATGTGAATCGGATTGACCATATGAATCAGACCAACGTTGAAGGAAGTAGTTGACCTCGAAATCCGTGACATCTTTCTATTTTTAGTGAATTTCGAAATCAAAAGGAGAGGCTACCTTTTTTAGGATCGACCAGATATGGTAGCAGGTTAGGATTTCAGTAAAGAATGACAGGACCCGTAGACGACACGGGATCAAAGGTTATGGTGAAAGTCTCCAGTTTGTACCGGGTAACGTGTGTCCCGCCCCCACAGACTTCAAAACTCGTCTCGTTAATACGAATGTATTTACTGGGACGACCCCGAAGGGACCACCGAGTCACCATTTCTCACCGTTGGTGTGGTCATTAGAAAGGACCCTTTAGGGTATCTGTCTCCTCGGACCGCCCGATGTCAGGTACCCCAGTGTTTCTCAGTCACCCTGTCCTGACCCGTTGACTTGTACGTCTCTGGTTTTGACTCTTAATGACAAATCCTTTCTGTCTCGACCATAGAATCTTCCACTCAACGAATTTACAGACGACATGGTTCCCGTCCCGGACGGTTACGTCCTCTCCGTCCAAACTAGGGACCAGGTCCTTCTAGGGTGCAATCAACTTCGTTGATTCGGACAAACGGTGTTGATAACTCGGACACTTGATCTCAGACCCTCGATGTTGATGAATTCGGGCTCGTGGACCTCGGGATAGGGGTGTTGTTCTCTTCGATGACGTTGCTCTTCGGACTTGGGGTGTTGATCTCTCGTCGGGACGAACGGTGTTGATCTCCTTCGGGTGCGTCGTTGTTTCTAGGTCGTGTCGGTATTTATTTATTTAAACTTTTTGTCTCTCTTTAATGGGACGACCGACCCGAACGGTGGGTGGGTGGTAACGGTCCTCGGAGGGATCGGTCAAAACTGCCCACTCCTTAACACTAACTCCGACCTACACTTACTGTTAGATTTAACCTTGGGAACTCCAAATTAAGACGATTTGGACGTCGTACTGTTACTCTGTCATGTTCGTAGGTCTCCAGACTTGTTGCGGGTGTGCCTGTCTGCGGACAGAGTCTCGACGTCGTAGGCGCCTTGAAGTGGTCCAGGTGTTTGTTGCCAAACGTCATTTCGGGGTTTAGGGGGTTACTTGGAAGGTAACGAAACTAGACAAAAGACAAGTCCCAAAGGGGTCTCTTGAGAAACCTGTTTCTCCCAAGTTCCGGTACGGTGATCGTTTACTTGTTTTCCGAACTCGACGTGTCTAAGTGGAGACGATGCTTATTTCCTTTTTCTTGTTCGTCGTCTTCGTCTCGACAGACAGTGCTCCGGGACTGTGTCCTGTAAACAAACTTCACAAACTGTTTACTTCGGTCCGAAACGTCTGGACCCGGAGGGTGGGGGTCTCCGGACTCGACCTGTGGACTGACAGGCGTCAGTGAGAGGGCAGAGGGTATTTCGGCACTTATCGCGGTAGAGACCCAAAGACGTTTTGACCGGTGGTCCTTACACGAAAACCGGAAAAGAAAAGGTGTCTTTAATGTTTCATTGAACCACGAAATGTGTGTACGAAGTTTCGGGGTTTCGTTGTGATGTTAAAATCCATTTCTTGGTTTGGAGGACCCCACAAATGGAGTTTGTTCAGATCTCCGGTTCTTTTTAGTTGTCATACATTGTTTAAAGTAGTTTAGTCCGGAGGTCGGACCTCTTTTGTGTGAACAACCGTAGAAGAGACTTATACCTGGAGGTCGTAAAGAGGAGTCTTTGACAACAACAAAGCACTTATTAGTGCAATTACTCCCAACTCATTAGACAACCTCTGGACTCAGTCCTAAAAGTTTCCTCAAAAGTCCGGGTCCGACCACGGGTCCGTCGAGTTCAAACGTCCGTTTCTTCCTCCAAACTTTCCTTCACTGTCAACTGCTCCTCGGGGGCTCCCCCTGACTACTCCCCGGTGGGTCTTGGACCTTCCCCCACCACCCCTGTCTGACGTCCGGCGACCTTCCGCGACCACCCACGGAGACAGTGCTGTCTCTTACCTGTGGTACGACCTCTCCCGTGTCAGTGGCTCGGTGTCTACTCGGGTCCGGTGACGTCGGGACCCCTTGTCCTCCGGGTTTGTCGACGGAGCCTCTTCTCTGCGACACATGACTTAAAGTCCGCGACTCGTCGGGACTTGTGAATGATTCGTCGAGTCTTTGCGACCAGGACCCCGAACCGAACCCCCGATTTCCTCGAACGACTTCCAATGCACGTACACACATACGGGTCGCTATAGACCGAGACGCTGGGGCGCCTGACATCGGGCGGTCCGAGGAGACAGGTGCCCTAAAGGGTCCGTTCTTGTGACCTCACCCGACGGTAGAGGAGGAGGTCCCCTAGAAGGGCTGGGCCCCTAACTTGGACACAGGGGACGTAGAGGACGTGGTCGTCCGTCAATGAAATGGTGACTCGGTGGACCCTTCGGGGCGGTTTCCGGTGTGTCGGTCACTTTCTGTCTGAGACCTACACTGGTGTCCCTACGGGTCACAACTCCGGGTCACAAAAGTTAGGGTCGCGAGCGACGGAGAAGTCTCTTGGGAAGAAACGTACAGTTACAGAACCACCCTACATCGAGTAATTTCTTCCGATCTGTTTAATCTCTGACTCAGTCTTAAAAGGTTTTACTTCTGGTCGGGTGTAATTTTTTTAACCAAAATTAAACATCCCTTACTTTTTACACTTTCTTGGTCTCGGTGTGAGTCCTGTCCTCTTGACCCTTGGCTCCCCCGACACAAGGAATCACATGTAATCTTGGGGGAACCATTTAAAAAATTTTTTTCCAGGGGTGGGGTAGGGCCTGGATGATTTAATCCGACATAGGAGATGTTTCGAGGGACCCACTAAGACTCCGGAGACCTTGGTGACTGTATTATTTCTATTAGACTCCCCTCTAGAATTTCTATTGTCTATCATTATTTATTCTCGAGGGGTGTAATCTACAGAATGACGTGCGGTCTACGACAAGACTCCCGGCCGAGAGTACTAAACTAAATTAAATCACTTCTTCTACTGTCTTCTTCTTTGTCTCCGAGGTCCTCCGAGTCGTCGAACAGGTGCGGGGGGGGTCCCCGGACGGACTCCGGTTCCAGCACCACACCTACCTCCCCCACACCAGGAGGTCGTCCCTACGCAAACCCGCTGTGCACCTCACACGGGACTCGTCGGACGTGTCTCACAGAAAGGGTCCTCCCAACGTACGGCTGGAGGGTCGAGCGCCCCCTCTCCTCCTTGTCTCTCGACCCTACCCTTCGCCTACCGACCGACCCCGGACCGTTCGCCCGAGACGATTCGACACATGGATCCTGAGCGAGTGGGCTTGGACTAAGGTGGGTGTGGAGGTTGGTGTCGGTTCGTCTAAGTAGGAGCGTGAAATTGCTCCAAAGGACTTGAACCCCTAGTCTCGAATCCCGAGGTCAGAACAGACCTGAAACCTGAGAGGACGAAGAGGACGCTGTAGCCAGGCAGATGTTGTCCTCTTCGAGGAGACACGGCAGAGACTCCAAGGAAGGTCCCAGCTAAGGGACACTGCTGGTCGACGGGGTACCTCTGCCACCCCCCCGTATCTCTCCTCGAGTTCCGCGTCTTGACGGAACCGGGTCGTGTCCTCCACACTCACTGTCTCCCCGGTCCGCCAAGGAAGTCCAGTCGGGTCTACGACGCCTCAGTGTCCTTCGGGGGTGGGTCGTGACGAGAAAGAACCTTCGGGGTCCGGGACATCGTCCCGTCATGACTGTCCTTTGGGTGTTCTTCCGCACGCGAAGGGCTCAGGGGTAGGAAGTCGGGGGAGCAAGTACTCAGTCAGTGGTGTCGGTTCGTCGCCGTGAATCAGTGAGAGGAGGGGTGTGTTCGGACCCGGACCCTACGTCTCCGTCCCACGGCTCCCAAGGGTGTCTTCTTGCGACACCCGGAGTCGATGCGTAAGGTCGTTGCTGGTGACTCAGTGGTGACTCGTGGCACACCGGACCCCGTCCCAGACCAAAGAATAGGAAACCGGTGACCTTCGGCAGACACGTTTCATACTCCGCGGGTGTGCCAGAACAGTCGAACAACGACAGAACGACAGGACTGTGTGTCCTGTCTACACTGGGTCTTGTTTGACTGTCAGTCAGTGAATGACACATAGTCCGTTACAAAGCTCTCGAAGTGCCATGATTACGTAAAGCACGACCATTGTTGGTGTCTCCCCATTAGTTGGGATAAAATAACTAATCCTTTGACTCATGTCATACGAATCCGTCAGAGGGGTTTCAGTGTTTTAGTCCCCTCTGTTTCGGTCCTAAACTTGGGTACACTTCCTGACCTGTACCTTGTTGTCTGACCAAGGTTTCTCCTTTTCCTCACGCAGTTCCGACATATAACAGTGGGACGAATAAATTGAAGATACGTCTCATGTAGTACTCTTTGCGACCCGACCTTCTTCGTGTTCGACCTTAGTTCTGACGGCCCTCTTTATAGTTATTGGAGTCTATACGTCTACTGTGGTGGGAATACCGTCTTTCACTTCTCCTTGATTTTTCGGAGAACTACTTTCACTTTCACCTCTCACTTTTTCAAATTTCGAGTTGTAAGTCTTTTGTTTCTAGTACCGTAGGCCAGGGTAGTGAAGTACCCTTTATCTACTCCTTTGTCACCTTTGTCACAGTCTGAAATAAAAACCCCCCGAGGTTTTAGTGACGTCTACCACTGACGTCGGTACTTTAATTTTCTACGAATGAGGA